>JACXGI010008576.1:0-33094 GCA_016801175.1 Esox masquinongy | reverse complement strand
CTAAACCGCTGGCAACAAAAGTGAGTACACCCCTAAGTGAAAATGTCCAAATTGGGCCCAAAGTGTCAATATTTTGTGTGGCCACCATTATTTTCCAGCACTGCCTTAACCCTCTTGGGCATGGAGTTCACCAGAGCTTCACAGGTTGCCACTGGAGTCCTCTTCCACTCCTCCATGACGACATCACAGAGCTGGTGGAAGTTAGAGACTTTGCGCTCCTCCACCTTCTGTTTGAGGATGCCCCACAGATGCTCAATGGGGTTTAGGTCTGGAGACATGCTTGGCCAGTCCATCACCTATACCCTCAGCTTCTTTAGCAAGGCAGTGGTCGTCTTGGAGGGAGGGGATCATGCTCTGGGGAGGGGATCATGCTCTACTTCAGTATGTCACAGTACATGTTGGCATTCATGGTTCCCTCAATGAACTGTAGCTCCCCAGTGCCGGAAGCACTCATGCAGCCCCAGACCATGACACTCCCACCAGCATGCTTGACTGTAGGCAAGACACACTTGTCTTTGTACTCCTCACCTGGTTGCCGCCACACACGCTTGACACCATCTGAACCAAATACGTTTATCTTGGTCTCATCAGACTACAGGACATGGTTCCAGTAATCCATGTCCTTAGTCTGCTTGTCTTCAGCAAACTGTTTGTGGGCTTTCTTGTGCATCATCTTTAGAAGAGGCTTCCTTCTGGGACGACAGCCATGTAGACCAATTTGATGCAGTGTGCGGCGTATGGTCTGAGCACTGACAGGCTGACCCCCACCCCTTCAACCTCTGCAGCAATGCTGGCAGCACTCATACGTCTATTTCCCAAAGACAACCTCTGGATATGACGCTGAGCATGTGCACTCAACTTCTTTGGTCGACCATGGCGAGGCCTGTTCTGAGTGGAACCTGTCCTGTTAAACCGCTGTATGGTCTTGGCCACCGTGTTGCAGCTCCGTTTCAGGGTCTTGTCAATCTTCTTATAGCCTAGGCCATCTTTATGTAGAGCAACAATTCTCTTTTTCAGATCCTCAGAGAGTTCTTTGCCATGAGGTGCCATGTTGAACTTCCAGTGACCAGTATGAGGGAGTGTGAGAGCGATAACACCAAATTTAACACACCTGCTCCCCATTCACACCTGAGACCTTGCAACACTAACGAGTCACATGACACCTGGGAGGGAAAATGGATAATTGTGCCCAATTTGGACATTTTCACTTACGGGTGTACTCACTTTTGTTGCCAGCGGTTTGGACATTGATGGCTGTGTGTTGAATTATTTTGAGGGCACAGAAAATGTACACTATTGCACAAGCTGTACACTCACTACTTTACATTGTAGCAAAGTGTCATTTATTCAGTGTTGTCACATGAAAAGATATAATCAAATATTTGCAAAAATGTGAGGGGTGTACTCACTTTTGTGAGATACTGTATATATAGTTCAACATTAGTGTCTCTTTCTGTTAGTCCCATCAACACTAGTATATCTCTAGGTGGCAGTATTGTGATGATCAGTTTATGCCATCCCCCACCTCAGTCTGTCCGAGTGGACAGACACATCACCAATTGCTAAATAATCCAGTTCATTTTACTGTAACAAATACCACCAAATAGCCCACTGACAGTGGTTCTCTACCTGGGTAATAGGACGTCTGTGGTTATTTGGCCTACCACAGACTCATGAGGCCGTAGACTCAGTGGTAAAATACATTAATGGTACTTCAGGGGTATTCTGGGCAAAGCAAAATTCAGTTGTTGGTAGCGGAACCCACAAGGGTTGGGAACCCCCTGCCTACAACATACACACAAATTGTCTTTTTTAATCTTGGTTCAGTATATCTGTAAAATGTATAGATGACAAAGTTAATGTTACACATTATTTTGTATTCTCAAGGAAAGAATATTGGTGTTCTGGTGCTGCTCTTTACCACTTATCCATTAGCGACCATAGATCATAACAGTTTGGCTGTGGTTTAGCCACTCTTTTAGTATCTAACGCCCTTGGCAGACACTTAGAATGTATGTCTGAGTCACCCCAGTCGAAGCCAAGATTCTCAATACTGCAGAGCAGCTTCCTGTCAAGGAGAAGGATAATGGAAACTTTCTCTCTTTCTGTCTGAAATGCTGATGAGAGAACCACCACTCTGGGATTCTGCACCACTTGTAATCTTGTCTCCTTTTCTGTTGTCAACACATTTCCTGTAATGGCTGCCGGCAGCCCATCATCAGCTCCACAGACGATGAGTTGACCATCCATCCAAACCTCTGTCAGGCCTGTTCAAGGTAAAATTAGATGTTCAAAAAGATGATTAATTCTGGAACCGTCCCGTTCATTCTGAACCCACAATAGCCCTGCTATGCAGCGGCAGTGTCTGTAAGTGAACATTTCAATGTTTGTCTATGACAGCATGTGACAGAAATGGATTTGATTTGTTACTGAGCAGCTTCTCCCTGGTCCTGCCGGGAAATGTGCTGACCACTGAGGGTTAGATTACCCTGCATCCTGAGAGGAGCTCCACAGCACTTGAGGACATGTCCCGCCCCACTACTTGCCAATCAATTCGCAACGAGTTTCCTTTTTACAAGACGTACATTGCCGTAAATGTATTGGCATTATAGCGATTTTTCTACTGAAGTTCACAATGCTCCATAAGTTAAATCAGAGTGCATCTATATTTTTGCGAATGTCTTCACACCCCTAATGTCTTCGCACCTCCTTCCGGAACCATCACAACTGTGAATCATTTTGACTAAAATTCTGCAAACTTTGCGCATCTGTTAGGGCAAAAAGCATGTGATTTTTTCTATCAATTGCTCAAAGCACAGTACATTTTTTGGAGCGTTATTGATGACAGCAACACCTCTTCAAAACATTGTATGCATCCTGGAACAGATCTGTTCTACAGACCTCTCAATCACAGGCCATTCCTTTGGGGGATGGACAGAAACCTTTTTTTATAATTTCTCCTGTAATACCTTGAAATATGTATGTAACTTAGGTGCACTGCAGCATGCAGCAGCTAAGTGACACAGTGAAAATCACGTCTCGTCTCTTCCCTCCCCTCCATTGCGGAGGCACAGAGGCAGGAGGGGAGGGGGGGGTGCAGAGAGTATTGAAAAGGGAGGGGCTTAGAGAGTTTTTGGAAGGCCAGAGACTGCGCAGCACTGCAGAAACTGGGCGTTGGCTAGAAGCAATAAAAAATAGAAAGGAGAGAAGAAAACAGGAGGTGGAGAGACGTGGTCCAGAGCTACAGGGAGAGGGCTGCTGGGACTGAGGGAGGGGATAGTGGGGAAGGTGAAAGCGAGCATTTACCAACAGATCACCGGAAGAATGTTGATTACTAGTTATAATTAATATGGTAATGCAAAGATGTCAATGTTGGTTCATGCATTCTGCATGAGTATGATCATTTAGTTTCGTGACAGTCATGTTACACTTTTTAGCTGTAACCGCTGATAGGGTGGAGGTCAGTGGGGTGGTTGGGCTATGTGATGGCATAACTTGTTATTTATGTTTCAATTTAAATAATTATAGGAATAATAATATTAAAAAAGTTAAGAACACATATCACTTATGTCTTAAAGCATGTTGAAGCATGTTTGATGACATTTAGGCTTCTTAATTAATGACTTCTAGGCTTCTTAATGAATCCAGGGTTAATTGGTTCCTTTCTGAGCAGTTTGGTTGTGGATTTCTTTGAGTGTTTTGGATCATTGTACTGTTGCTAAAATTGTACTTCAAATTGTTTGGGAATGGTTCTGTAACCCTCTTTAAGGTTTAATTTTCAAGCATTATTTGTGAAATGAGGTTACATTATCTGTAAGTGGTATTGAATTAATGAGCAAATATCTGTATGTCCAAATATAAAAAAAGATAACTTTTTAGGGGTTGTTCTTGTTTCCTCACAGCCCTGCAGGTCTAAGTTAATACATAAATTTAATGATCTAGTGCAAATGCATTAACAGAATTAAAGTATCTCTTACCCATGAGGGACGTGTGTGTGTGAGTGTGTGTGTGTGTGTGTGTGTGCATATACATCCTTGGTCATATTATGTCCATCATTCTCTATTATGGCCAAGGACAAACGTTAGTTTGTCTAAAGGCTTTCCCACCCCATTTCGTTTCATGATACATGACTCCAGCTTTGTTAAGCAGCTGGTCCGCATTGTGTCTGCATGCTAGAATATGTGCACCGTAAACACAATCTCATAAAACTCCGGGAGAACGGACTGAAGCTGTCATCAAGTGCATATTTGCCCTTCATTCAGAAACATTACACACCAAAGTGACCAACCACAGCTGCAGCTATTTAATCATTCAGAACAGGAAATAAGTGTATTTTATATTAGTTTCATTTCATGCTGGTGGAGGCTCACTACTACAATAGCTCAGTCAGTCAGTGGCGCAAATATCAGTGCAGTTTCAGTGTTATTCTGTCAGGAAACAGGAAATCATGCAGATGTACATTGAATGGCTGATGACTGTGCTTAATGTTGTGCATATTTCATGAGAAAATAACTGCAGAGACTAGTTAAATGGCTGCTGTCTGTGTCTGTGTGAGGTATTCACATCTTCAGGACACTAACCTATCCAGACACATACCTCAATGAAAGTAAGATAGAGATCAATACTGCACATACTTTATCCATTGTTTCTATTAGTCAGTGAATAAAATGTATAAAGTTGTTTAGAAGCTCACCCTACTGACAGCAGAAGAAACAAAAACAGTTTCCCTAGAGTTGACACATTTGCTTTGATACCCAAAACAGAAAAGAATTGTAATGCTCTGCATTTCAATACGATGGGAATAGACTAGGCGTAATTAACATATCTTAGTCCTTTTGTCAGTAGAGGGAAAATTTATAATTTTGCAGCATGAATGTGCCAAGCCCCCTGAGAACAGTGTAGAATATTTTCCTTTTTGCAAATTATTCAAGGTAAAGTTACTCATTCCTCAAGTTTGAGCTTTGATATATATTTAATTTACCCTCACAGCTGTATTTCTTTTTCGACTCTCTTTTTATCATCACACATAACCGCAAAACGTCGCTCTGATGTGAGAGCCTCAAATAACATTAAAAATGCAAGCAGAAAATTTTAGTGAGGGAAGAAGATAGTTGTGATTTACTATTTACCTTGAAAATAGGCCTGTGCACCATGAGTTTGCATTATATTTTACTTGATACAAGGGACACAGAAATATTACAGTTACATACAGTACAGTCAGAGGCTTGGGGGGTGGGGGGGGGGGCTCTGACTGCCTCTGACTGTACACAGCGTAATTACACTAATGCAGGGAAAGAACAGTCAGGCAGATACTAAAATGCTATAGTAAAAGTAGGTAATGCAGGAAACAAGTTGGACTACAAACAGTATTTATAAAACAATAACAAGGAATACAGACATGCTGTTATGCCCTTTCTACGTTTGTGCATACTTTTCACATGCAAGTTTTTCCATGCACATGACAGAAGTTATGACACCTGCACTCATTAAACTATACATTTAGCCAGGCGTGTAACATTTAATGCTACATTTTCTGACAAGAATATTCTACTCCGCTCTGGTAGGCACTGGAATAGAGACCAGTACTGTCATCTACAACCCTGCAAACTGAACATGGACACACCTACATACACATACTTAGCAAACGGAGCCGCACCATAATCAAATACCCATTCTGCTCCAAACATCAGGCAGCCTCCCTGCATACACAGCATATTTCCCAGGCCATTAAAGAGGGAGAGAAAGAGAGTGGCACATTGCTTATAATCCTTAATGTATAGAATTACAGAGAAGCATCTAAATTGAAGCATCCTTTACCCACTATCCCAACTATGATTTGTGTTGAGGGTTAGGTTTCTGTGCATTCCGCATTGATCAATCAAAAAATGGTGCTCAAACAAAATGGGAACTAACGGAAAGAAAATCACTTTGAATTACAAAACAAAGGTGAATTTAACAGGGGTTCTAAAAGGAATGCTACACTGAATGCTGTGAAAAAAGAACTGGGGAAAAACTTGGCTTTGAATGCACCTCAGAAAAGTCTTACCAAAATAAATATCCATGCCAATTAGCATAAGGCTGGTTTAACAAGCCTATTTCTCCAATACTTGGCTTGCGGTGTGTCTGCAGCCTGCACAGCTCACTTAAGGAGAGAGAGAGACAGAAGGTTGAAGGCGCGTGCCCTGACCCTAGGTCCCAGGGGTGAAGGGAGTGTTCCTTCCCGGAGTCACTGGGAATCTGGATCATCTTGTTGTTTTTTAGCCCAGCATGTTCTGCAGGGGCCTCGTCTTCTGCTGGCAAAGAAAGGCCAAGAAAGAAATGAACCTTCTGTGCAGTGTGAGTAAAGGACGAGAACCCTGATCCCTGTGTCGTTCTCCTCAGGGTAGTGGCTCCCACTGTGGACTTTCAGAGAAAATCAATCAGTCAATCAAATGTATTTATAACACCCTTTTTACATCAGCAATTGTCACAAAGTGCTTTTACAAATGCACCCAGCCTGAAACCCCAAGGAGCAAGCGACAACAGTGTTGAAGTACAGTGGCTAGGAAAAACTACATCAGGACAATGAGTCAAACACACTACCATAGCTACCAAGGAGTTTTTAGGGCAAAAAAATGGCCAAGTCAAACACACAATCTGAATCTTATTGAGCATGCCTTTCACATGCTGAAGACAAGACTGAAAGCAAAAAGGCCCTGAAAAAAGCAGGAAGTGAAGATGTGAGGATGGCTAGCGTACAGGCCTAGCAGGGCATTACCAGGCAAGACCCAGCATCAAGTTTCCAAATTGAGGCAATCATTGCATGCAAAGGATATTCTACCAACTCCTAAGCATGACGACTGTACATTATGTTAATCTGTCCAAATACTTTTAGCATCTTCAAATATGGGGACTATGAATAAAACATGGTGACATTTGTAAATGGTTACTCCGATATGGATGAATATATCCTCAGGTGAAACCTGTGCTGGTCAGCTGAGTCTACCTAGCAATTTTCTAAGGTTCAACGTTAGCGAATAACTAGGTGATTCCCACTAGCATCTTTAAAAAAAAATCTATACCAAACCAGAGCCTGCAACATTCTGAGTCATTGCTATGGCAGACGTGTTCACATCTAACCCTTTCACATCTGGACAGGATTTCACCCTCTCCCACTTAATATAAACTGGGACTTACAAGATTAGCGTTACAAGACCACTCCTGTGTTTTCAGAGCCCACAGTAAATAACTTCCCCTTCTGTTTCCCTCCAAACTATGCCCCTGCTGCCCTGATTTTAAAGATTTGATAAAGCTCAAATCTTGTGTGATCAGCTTTGTAACTCACTGCGGAAAATACATACACATCCACACTTATTACAAGTGTACTATAAAGGTGCCATTTGTAAGATGTCCAGCATACAAATGCAGAGAAATGGTCATTAAAATATAAAGGGTATAAGGGGAAAATATTAGTTGAAACTGAGCACTTCAGAAATAATATGTTATTGTCTGCATACCCACGTTAATAGTTTTGGCGTCCTCTCGATGATTTTCTCTACTTTATTTTCATCCAGTCATTTTGCATTGCCAGTTATAAAGAAATAAGGTTCTGGAGACAATTCAAATAGAGGCATCACTTTCAAGCAATGGGGGAAGACACGGATTGATATGGACCTGAAGACCCAACATCAAGCTGTTGGCCATATTTCTTCTGGTAAGAGTGGTCGTGAGTGGTCAAGTACACTTGCTGGAGTGATAATGAAAAATCATTCTCTGGCAATTTGCAGAAAATATTAATCTTACAACTTTTCTGGTGTTTTGCCCAAAATGAATATGAAGTTCCCTTAATATCTGCAAACTTTGCATAAAAAGTAAAAGGTGACAATTGTTTGCGATGGTGTGTTTCCATTGAATTGTCTTCAGTCAATAAAAAACATCTGGATGGCAAATGGCAAGAAAACATGAAGTGGTTGAAATGTTTCCATTACCCATTTAGCCTGGAGACTTAAAACACTTCTGTTGTTTCTTTCTACCTGGACATTAATTGCACTCACTTAGTGTCCTAGGTCTGAATCAGTCCCTTATTGCGAGAGGCAGAAAACACAAAGATCCTACAAAATCAGGCATGGACAGAATATAAGAATAGAAAACAAGAAGATATGCTGATCAGCCGTAACGTTATGACCACCTGGCTAATATTGTGTAGGTCCCCCTTTTGCTGCCAAAACAGCCCTGACCCGTCGAGGCATGGACTCCACTAGACCTCTGAAGGTGTGCTGTAGTATCTGGCACCAAGACGTTAGCAGTAGATCCTTTAAGTCCTGTAAGTTGCGAGCTAGGGCCTCCGTAGATCGGACCTGTTTGTCCAGCACATCCCACAGATGCTCGATTGGATTGAGATCTGGGGAATTTAGAGGCCAAGTCAACACCTTGAACTTGTTGTTGTGTTCCTCAAACCATTCCTGAACCATATTTGCTTTGTGGCAAGGCGCATTATCCTGCTGAAAGAGACCAATGCCATTAGGAAATACCATTGCCATGAAAGGGTGCACATGGTCTGAAACAATGCTCAGGTAGGTGGTTTCCCAGCAGAACATTGCCCAAAGCATCACACTGCCTCCTCTGGCTTGCCTCCTTCCCGTAGTGCATCCTGGTGCCATGTGTTCTCCAGGTAAGCGACGCACACGGACCCAGCCATCCATGTGATGTTAAAGAAAACGTGATTCATCAGACTAGGCCGCCTTCTTCATTTGCTCCGTGGTCCAGTTCTGATGCTCACGTGCCCATTGTAGGCGCTTTCGGCAGTGGTACAGGGGTCAGCATGGCACCCCTGACTGGTCTGCAGCTACGCAGTCCCATACGCAAGATTATCAGTGTTATTCACTTCACCTATCAGTGGTCATAATGTTATGGCTGATCAGTGTATATTCACTTGTGAACTGAATACAATAAATGAATAGAATATGAAGACAACAGGTATGAAAGCTGCGTGGGATCACTTTTGGAGAGGGGAAAGATCAGAAAGCAGCTATGGGCTAAAGAAGAGTTATGACAAAGTCCTGCTAACAGCTTGGAATAATTTACCACAGAACTAGAGGTTGCAGAGGTTGTCTTCCACACAGCCCTCTACCAGGTCCCTATAGATTGGCTCATTACCATCGATGTTGGGACCTACTCCACCTGTGTCAGTCAGCGAACTTGATACCGGTATTTTGCCAGGTCCTTATAGACTTATGTGGTAAACTCCACGTTTTCCACTCAGTCACAGGTAAACAAGGAGTACAAGATGGGTATGAACACACACAGATGAGGGGTACCCAGCGTGAGGGTGATTGTGTTTTTGCCTACACTCACCACCTGTGGGCAGCCTGTCAGGAAGTCCAGGATCTAGTTGTAGAGGGAATGTGTTATGGTGTTGAGTCGTAGTCGATGAACAGCACTCTCACACGTTCCTCGTCAAGGAGGGCTGTGTGGATTGCAGTTGAGATTGTTTCGCCCGTCGATCTGTTTGGGCAGTATGCAATGGGGAGGGGATCCAGTGTCTGTGATGACGATGTTGATACGAGCCATGTGACCAGCCTGTCACAGAATTTTAAGACTACAGATGAGATTGATACTGGGCAGTAGTCATTTACGCAGGTTTCCTTTGTAGTCACGGTTGTAGGGTATGTGTTGAAATTATGAAATACAAAATATTTACCTAGGAAAGAGTGACTGAAGTTTGGCATGTCTGCAAGCACTCTCACCAACTTTTACAGGTGCCCTGTTGAGAGCATACACTCAAGCTGCATTACTGCCTGGTACGGCAGCTGCTCCGCTGCTGATTGCAAGGCCCTTCAGTCTGTGGAGCGCACCATCGGCTACCATCTCTCCTCTGTGCAAAGAAAGCAAGGAACATCACTAGACTACAGCAACCCAGGCTATGGTCTGTTCACACTGCTGCCGTCTGGTAGACGTTACCGGAGCATCAGGGCACGCACTTCCAGACTCACAAACTGTTTTTTCCCTCAGGCCATAAGGCTCCTCAACCAGCAACACTGATCTATGATCATATTGATCACATGAACATTTCAAATGCTCTGATGCCTTTCGATGTACATTCAATGTACATTAGCATACTTTAATGTACCATTCATAGGCATATTACACTTATGACCAGCACGTGAATGTGTACAGTTGGGCTTCGTCCAGAGTCTTTAGGCAGAATCTAGAGAAGCTGCAAAACTAGGTGAACAAGGACGAGGATGACCAGGTGGCTGTGGACAATTACCGCAGGAGTCGTCAGGCACAATTTAGGTCGGCAACACAACCAGATGAACTTTGGACAGAATAACTTTGAATAACTTGGTAAAATATTCAAAAACACTTTTCAGGGTGAATTGAAAAATTGATCTACACTTAACTCAACTCTTCTTGTATGTCTTTCTCTGTCATCAGTCTGCTCTGTGCTCCATCCTCAAATCTCTTTGGTGTGCTCATCTGTCATTAATGAATCATCTCCCTCCAGATTGAGACTTTATGGCTGCAATTAACTTAAGGGCTATAAACAAAAACACACACACACAAATAGGAACAGCAACAATGTAGCCTACTGCTCTCTTGTCCCGGGCTGGCACATACACAACTCTAGAGGAGATCATTACCCACAAAACATCCACTGCTTTTTCATCGTAGAATTAACACCCCAAGAAAGCACCTGATGACATAGACAGATGCATTTCCACAGGCAGAAAGAGAGAGAGAGATGCAGGGATGGCGAAGGTGACTGGAAAATGCTGTTTACCGATCTTCAGCAAATTGCCAGAGACAGTACAGCACAATAGAAGCAGAGGTGTGGAAAATCCCTTTGTTCAGTGAAAATGTTCTCTGTGTTGCACAGTCACCCTTTGCAGACAGCCTTGCACTCCATCTCATGGCTTCCTTCACAGACCTTCATGGATCAGTGCATGTGGTGTTGTGCACATCCGTGTCTCTAACTGCCCAAGCAAGATCCAGAGAAAGCTTTTTGTTCTGGGGGTGGGGGGCTTGAGTTATTTTAATGCTCTTTTTCAAAACTGGGTTTCAGAAGTTTTCTGAAAATGGGCAGGAACTCTTCTGTCCTAGGCTTAAGGGGAAGCAGGTTCCACCATTGTGGTACATGGACAGAGAAGACATTTTGAGTGACATGGTATCACAGTGATACCATGGGGTATGGTATCACAGTGAGTTAAAGTAGTCCAGACCTGAGATGATGAGAGCCTGGATAAGTACCTGTCTGTGTGAGGTAATGTCAGACTCCACAAATATTATAGAGCATTAACCTGTAGGAGTAAGCCACCAGGTTGGTGTTTGCCAGTTACAGCAGGGGGTTGTCCAGGGTCACAGCATGGTTGTATGCACTTTGGGAGGAGGGCACTGTGGAGTTTTTGACTACATTGGGTAGGTCTTGGAACTGGAGTTACCAGCAATTTTATTATTACTACACATTTCAAACCATTCTGACATCCCCAGATGGTATTATTTAATGTTCATCTTTATTCACATCATTTTCTTTATTATTATTGTGTCCTTGTAATTTTTTATTTACTCAATTTATTCACATTGTTCTTGCATTGTTGTGAGGGAATATTTTGGGGTGGCAGGGAAGTCCCTTGGTCAAGAGTGTTGCTTTTTCTAATTCCCAAGCAAACAGGAATGTGTTCTCAGCGTACTGTACATACCTGGAAAAAATATATATATATTTTAATTCTCAATACTTTGTGTATTCTCTTTATATGATGAATACGACTTTAAATCAATCTACTTAAAAATGACTAAAAACAAATCAAAACTGCGTAGAAATTATACTGGACATGAATTCATGTATTTTTTTTACTGCGTCCAGCTCTTTTATAATCACTCAAATAAAATCCAGACAGGAGTAAACTCCAGCCAGGGAGTAAATTCCAACAACTATGGTCTATGTTATCAATTTGTACCGTGTGAAATGTTCAGTGCAGCCCCCCGGATCATGTCCAAAGCTTATTAAAGCTTCCAGGGCAAAATGTGTTTGACAACACTTAATTAAATGGAGGAAATATGCAAGGGCAAGGATATACTGTATATACATTAGAGTCTGTCTATTCCAGTCACACTATAGGGTTAATCCAATCGCTGTTCTGGCCGTTGGGCAGCTTTCGACATTCTCCCCTGACTAAAAATACGGCTGACCTCAGCACACAATGCTTTTAGCCTCATCATCAGGGCAAGACCTTGTCAGGATCAGAGCGCGTGGATGCATTTCTGTGCGTGATAAAGCATATGCGTGCAGGACGCTCAATACTCTGCTCTGCATCCTCAATAAGCATTGCAGAATTGCAGCAAACAGGCAGAATTCAACCTAACCCTGCTGGTTATAGCTAGCTTTCATTTCCTTCATTTTAGTTGGTTAAGTTAATAAAGAACAAATCTTTACTAACAATGACAGCCTGACAAAAGGCAAAATGTGTCATTTTTCAAAGGACCATGAGCTTTTTTTATGTAGGACAAATGAATAACAGAAACCACACGGCAATGACACTAACATAATAGCACGCAAATTGATGATTGAAATTGTCAGTTTATCTAATTCTGCCTAAATATAAATATCTCAAAGAAATGATATGTCATGAGGCCATAAATACTAACGAGTAAGGCGGCATACTTTCTACAAATGTCTGGAACTTACCGATCGTAGACAAAAATGTTTTTATTAATTGCTGAGGTGAACTTATTTTTGATGACAGAAGCTCTATTAATTGGTACAAATAACTACTTTTTTCAAACATGAAGTATCACTTTTTTTCCTATTTAATAAATGTGTGGGAAAAGGTATTATTGGATTTTTTTTCTACACCAATTTCACTTTTCTGCAGACTCATTGCAACAAACATCTTTAAAATAGAGCTGATCCATTCCTCTGTGACTAAGATGAAATGGTGTAGCTTCAATTCTATGAATTTTTTTTGTATTCATTCATGGTTAGAGCTAAGTCCACATTGAAATATCCACCACGGTTGCTGCAATCACAAGACCTCAAATTTATTACTCCTCCTGATAGGTCAATAAATCTGAGCTGGCAGTCTCTATACAAATTAGGTTGCAGATTTCCCACAAATCATCCTAGAGCCTAAGTTGAAAGGGGAGGCAGACCTGAATCAGAGAGTGGCCAGGAATTCATGCAAAAATATTCCTAGTGCTAGGTTCTGTTTTTGTTGGGTTTGGTTTTTGCTTTTGTTTGTGAACATGGCCTGTTCTGTTTGGTTTTTGTCCTTTGATTTCAAATGTAGCTTGTCCTTTTGTATTATTGTTTCCACCTGTGCCTTGTTTGCCCCCTCGTTGTGTCCCTATTTAAGTTCCTCCTGCCAATCTGTTTCTTGTTGGTGCGTGCGTGCATGCATGTGTGTGTGTTCATGTTGGCGACTGTGTGTTTAGTAACTCTGTTCTGTTGAAAACTTCTGCGCCTGTGTCCTGCCTCCATGCCAGTGTGACACCTAGGGCATTTTGGTCAGAACTTGTTGCGGTGGAGTGTCATTAACTCCTCGAGGGGGTTGGAGGCTGAAATCTCTGTTACCAAAATAAAGAACAATACCATAGTTCCTTTACAGAAGCTCAGTAAGGCAGCTCCAATATGGCTTCCATGCTTTATCGTTCAAAAAAACTATTAGGGTCATAACTTTCATGGATATGATAGGGATTTAAACTTTGCAAATGACATGAGGTTTTGTCAATGGACGGATGGATGTACCCTGCCACTTTCCCAAGTGGTTATTATTGAAAACAAAAAAATCATCCTTCTAAGGCTAGCAATGTGAAATCAAATCTAGAGGAATGAAACGTTCTCTCCTGAGAGAGGAAATACAGAACAGTTTTCATTTGCGTGACTGCCTGGAGGTCTTTAGACTTAGGGGACCATGTGGAGTAGAGAGTTCTGTATGCTTCGCATACATTCAGAGAGTTAGAGAGAGAGAGAAAGAGAGAGGAAGAGCGAGAGGGAGAGAGATGAGGAGAGAGGGAGCTACTGATGCATTGCAGATAAACTGCAGATCCTGGATAACCCCTCCTGTTTCAGTTCCAATGGAGCCATCCGCCAAACGCCCGATATGACATCACCAGTGCCTCCCCACCCTCATCCCATGCAGCTCAGCTCTTTCAAGATCCTGACCCCCACCTCCCCACACACACACACACGCACACACACATACACACACACACAAACACACCGCCCTATTCCAGGTTACGGCTAGCAAGCATTATCCAGCCACACCCATTTTTGATATTCACTCTGGCATTCAGCTAACAGCGCTGCTCAAACATTTCATCACATCTCACATTCATTATTTATGTGGGATACTTTAACTAGCTATAGACTACGTATTTATAGCATTTACCAGGCAGTAACTTATCCAACAGATTTATTCATTTAGGACATTTACTTTATAATATTGCCAATACCCGCATCAACCTATTGAAGTCACAGACTGGTTATTTGGGAATGTTTGTGTGGGATGACTGAGATGACGGTAGGTTTATTTCAGGAACATTACTATTCACTTTTGAAGTTCAACTGGGAGTATAAACCTACAGGGCTCATTTAGGTGAATTATGTCCTAAATCCTTTGAAGGACCTAGGTGGCAGAAAAGCTGCTTACTAAGGGTAAACATTTCCAGTCAAAAAGATGGATGCTATCATCCACATAGACAAACCACTATGTTATCATTGTGAACAACAGCGGACAAAGGATGGAGACTGAGAGTTAGACATGGCTGGGATAAAGGGAGGTGCTATGGGAGGCATGGGAATGGAAGAGGGGATGAAGAAAGGGAGATAAATAAGAGATGAGAGAGAGAGTTGGAGAGAACAACCTGTTATTTATGATCAGCTGTGGCTGGATCTGGCCACCTATCAGACCATGTCTGTCCTCTAACTCACCCATGCTGCACACCCACACATACCCACACATCCTTAGTATCCTTTCCAATTATACATCACTGGTCTGACTTTCCTATTAACATATGAACATTGCTTAAATCATTCCAGTCCAACATAGCTAAATCCCTTAATTAATAAAACATATGTCTCAACGGAAACACTACTAAAGGAAGTCATGTTTCTCTTTACACTAATGCCTTGTTGAATTTATCAAATTGACAGGCTCTTGAAACACTCTGAAAATTACAAAATGAAATGTAAGAAGTATATGAATAAGGTAAAAAAAAAAACAGTCCCTGCGTCTCTGTAGATTCCCTGGCACTGTTTCTAAATGCTAACATTCTGATGGATTGGTTTTTCAATCGATTTGGGATTCACTTGCAGGGTGCTGTATTTACAATAGCTGATGATGGTGTGTGCTACTATAGCTAGAGACAGGTATTTCATTGCAGGGGGTTATTTTTTTTAATGCAAAAATGTACCTTCTGTATCTAATTATGTAGATCTTTGTCCTTCTAAGCTTCAATAAGTCTGAGATCAATCACCCTAATACTTATATTGATTACCTGTATGTCCGATGCCCTTTGATCTACCTGCCTTTCCCCTCCTGGAGCAGAGGGATGAATATACTTTCATAGTGCCCTGGCTATACTAACTACTACTACTGTTACTACTAACTTAGACTGAATATAGTCACTTATGCATCAAAATGAAAAGGGACTGAGCAGAGACATACATAACAGAATATGAAGGGGGCCCTGAGTTCATGAGTTCCTCTTGGACTTTATTGATATGGAGAGATCCATTATAAGAACTGATAAGAACTGATGAGACCTAATCTAGGTGGGTCTACTCCTTGTTTGCAGCTGAGTCTGCAGTGCTGGTGGCCAGGGGAGGCAGGGGGGTGCAACACGTCACTGGGAGTTTGCTGGGAGAGCTCTGCTCCTCGGGCTGGGCTGGGCTGGGCTGCTCTGCTCTTGGTTCACAACCTGCTTCTGCTGCAGTGCAATTTGAAATCTCTCCAAGCTGCAGTGCGTTGGAGCCCAAGCCCCAGACTGAATGAGCCCTCTCCATGCATCACATCACACCACCCCTAGCTCTGACAAGCAGAAGCAACATAAAAGCAGGGTGGCTGGCTTATGGTACCTGTAAATGAATGGGCTGGGACCATCGGGACAGCGGAGAGTGAGAGGCAACAGAAAATAGTGGTGTAAGTAAAGAATCAGCCAAGAGAAAGCAAGAAAATTAGGGCTGTATGTTCACCCAAGTACACTTGGCCTGGCTACACAACTACCTAAAATAAAACAAAGGCTTTAAAGAGTGAATCAACCCTGACAAAAACTCATGTTGATGTGAATTTTGTGGAAGGCATAGTTATGGGAGGAAAAGCTTTGTCATTTTTTTAATGAAAGCCTTGCCAGTTTTGATTGGATGAAATATGACCATTTATGAATAACCATTAGCCAAATCCTGAGGCAGCGAATTTTGTTGCATTGCCTGCAGCAGTTGCAGCTAGAGGGTTTGCAATGACCTCAGTTACCTCTGACAGGAGTCGAGCAGGACTGATGGGGATCAATAGGATTGACATCAGACCACAGCCAATCAGATCTGGCAATCGACACTGCGGCTTCACTCCTTAGAGAAAACATATGAGTGCAGGGGAGAAGACAGCAGCTGCTCTGTCCCATGCGGTCTCAGCCACAACCCAAAGACTAAAACACATTCTGATCTATTAAGGTTAATTTTTTACTAAGATAACTGTTAGATGATGTGGTAGACTATGTTAACCTTGTATTAAGGACTTTAAGAGTGGTCCCATTGCTTCTGATAATGCTCAGATTTAATTTAAAATACAATGGAAGGGATCTAGCGTTAAAATGCTGAACTGTGTAACGACACCATTCATAAATGCATTTCCAATTAATTAGGCTAATTAGTTAGCAGAGAAAGACAATTTGTTAAGAAGAAATGTGCCCTCTAAGAATGACTGAGCAACTGGGGATTTCCATCATTGTATATTTTATATACAGTACATACATGTATGTATGTATGTGTGTGTGTGTGTGTGTGTGTGTGTGTGTGTGTGTGTGTGTGTGTGTATATATATATATATATATATATATATACAAGATTTTATTTGATTTAAACTGGTTTAATAAAGCAAACATGGTTTATTAAATTGGATTCAAAAGTAATCATCATGTAATTATAGTTATCACACCTCAACTAAAATAAGTTAAAGTCATGATTGCTGACAGATACTACTTTTACACCAACAGCACAATGGCTTTTGATTTGGAAATGTGTCAGTTACAAAATGCAGTAGAATGCAGTAAAAATTACACACAAAAATACACATTTAGTGTTCCAGAATACAGCAGACATCTGCCTAAGGAATTTAGCTCTGTCTCAAACCTTGCAGTTTAATAAAAAATGTTCTGAAGGAGCACCAGGCTTAGGCAGTAATCAATCTATCACGTCTTATAACTGTTACAGTCCTGCCATACTTTTAACTTCTAGAGTGCTGGGAGTGAAGCATAATTCAAACTGCCAGACTAGATCCTCAGTCAGGAGGGAGAAATGTTGGCCTAATTATAGAAACAATGTTACAGTCTGAATGCCTATTCATTATTACAGAAATTAGTTGGTTAGAAATGAAAAAAAAAAACAACAGGAGCACAAGAGGGCAAACCTATCAAAAAAATAAAAAGCAATAACACTGAAATTATCAGTAAGACACTTTAATAGACTAACAAATTACAAATTACGTGTTTTTAGAATAAGTCAGTATATTATGTGGCCTCCCTTAAAATGCAAATGTGAAGCAATTGGATGTGATAGACTGTCATGTAATTTTCCAAGGTCAATTCCTCCAAACCTCTTGCAGGATTGCCTTAACACTTTTTTTTGGCTGCTTTCTGTCCGGTATCCTCTCCAAGTGACCAAAACCAGGTTCAGTCACGTTAACGTTGGGGCTATGAGGTGACCAATCTAATGTGAGTGTTCCAGCTGAACAGTCCGAGCAGGTCTTTATCTTATTTGGAGAGATTTTAGGTCAGTCTGGCAATGAAAGAAAGATAAGGTTTTTGCCAATCAGTCGTTTTCCCGAAGGTACAGCGTAAACGTTTTCTCGTGTGGCCTAAGATTTACATAATGCTGTCTGTGTATAAAGGTCTATAATCAGGTCCGTTTTACGTGTAGTTATACAATAAATTGGAAATTATTTAATATTTGTGAAATAAATAAGTATTGAATTCAGCGAAAACGTCTGAACACTTATAAAGTTTGAAACGGACGGGATTAGATTTTTGCGGTTTATACATGCGCTGTCCATGGTGCTGATATTGGTCTGGTATGAATTGCGTCGGGAAATCATTTCCGATGTGACAGCTTTTGCTGATTAACATTAGGGAAATAAAATGTAGGCTTACAGGACATAAGTCACCTGTTCATAGCTTAATGCTGCATATTGGCTTGTGGAATGAGGAAATGCTGAGGTGCGAACATTTTTATTTATTATTTTACAGGAGCCAAACGATAAAGACATGTCAAACGTCAGTGACACATCTCTATGAATTTCTTAACATCTATATGTTTTCACACGAATGGTTTAATTTCTGGAAAGATAATGATAATCGCTACTTTCAATGTATTCTCTCTATGTGTGATTATTTCTCTGCTTTTTAATAACCACCTACAAACACACACACCCACATGGTGTGTCTTGAGCAGCACACGGAATCGCTAACAGAGTCTGGGCGGTTAAGACGTGGCACCTCCCCATCCAATCGATCAATGAGCCAGTAAAATCATTTCCTACTTGCCTTGTTTGAGCGCCTCTCGACTATATAAAGGGTAGCCGGTGAGTCTAAAAATGCTGTGAGCGCCATCCACCCCGCACCTGCACAAACACACCCACACACACTCAGTCCACTCCACCTCGCACATCGTCCCTTCCATCTACACACGCAACCCCTGATCTGGCCGGATGAGCTACCACCCGGTGGACACGATAGGGAGTCCATTTAGGAGAAGCATGGATAGTAGAACCAGCTACGGCCGTTCTACTGGCACCCCCTCCAGCGGGTTCCGTTCTCAGTCCTGGTCTCGGTCAAGCCCCGGCTCCACGATGACCACTAGGAGCGTCAATATTCCGGTAGCCAGGGCTTACAGCTCCACTCTCCTCAGCTCCGCCGACAGCGTTGATTTCCGTCAAACAAACGGCGACTACAAGCGCTCCAACGAGAAGGAGCAGCTTCAGGGGCTCAACGACCGTTTCGCTGGCTACATCGATAAGGTGCACTATTTGGAGCAGCAGAATAGCCAGATCGAGGAGGAGATCCAAGCGCTGCGGCAGAAGCAGGTTTCTCAGTCCCAGCTGGGCGACTTGTACGACCAGGAGCTCCAGGAGCTGCGTTCGATGCTGGAGCAGATACACCACGATAAGGCACAGATCCAGCTCGACACGGACCACATCGAGGAGGACATCCAGAGAATTAGGGACCGCTTTGACGAGGAATCACGCATTCGGGATGAGACGGAAGGCATCATCCGGGCACTGAAAAAAGATATGAACGATTCAGCATTGGTGAAGTCTGAGCTGGAAAAGAAAGTTCAGTCACTGCAGGACGAGATAGCCTTTATCCGTAACAACCATGAAGAAGAGGTGAGCGACCTTTTCGCCCAGGTGCAAGCGTCTCAGGTGACCATGGAGAGGAAAGATTTCCAGAAGACGGACATCACCGAGGCGCTCAGGGAGATTCGCACCCAACTTGAGGGCTACTCCAACCAGAACCTGCAGCAAGTGGAGGACTGGTTCATGTGCCGCTATTCCAAGCTAACTGATGCCGCGGAACAAAACAAGGATGCAATCAAGTCCGCCCGTGATGAGATCGCCGACTATCGCCGCCAGCTCCAGTCCAAAACTGTTGAGTTAGAGGCCGTCCGTGGAACCAGGGAGTCACTGGAGAGGCAGCTGAATGACATTGAGGACAGACACAACAGCGACCTATCCAGCCTGCAGGTACGATCCCACTACGGGCATTCTTTTCATACAGAATCCTTCAAGCAAAGGTATCATGTTCTATAAAGTTTTTTTTTTTTAAACAGAGAAGCAACGTTGACATATTGGAAAGAGTAAATAATATAATCAGGTGTTTTTCGTTTCTAGATGCTTAAAGTTTATATGAATCTCAAATTGTGAGAGTTTTGAGGATATTTTCCTGACACTTTTGCAGTTTTGATTATTTTTAATATAGGTCTACTCGTATAGATTATTCCCTATTTTAATAATAGAAAGATGCAGTGTTATTGAGTCACCACATATTGCATTTGTTTAATCTTGAACTAACTGAATGTTTTTATTGTGTTCATAAATATACGTTTTAACAATAAGATCTGCGCAGTTGAAGTGTTTGCGCATTTGGTTTTGCCTTGATAAGCCTGACTTTGTGACTCAATGCTGACATCCTAAGGACATACCTTTTAAATCCCCAAACCTAGTTGGAGCATCAAGCACGTCAGTAGGTGCAGTCAATACATTATAGGGTTAAGGGGAGACAGTGCTGCAGACCTTTTTTTTTTCTTTTGCTGCTGAGTCAGAGACGCGGGTCGATGTGTTGATTGGCTGTGTGCTTGCATCACCCCACACAGATTCCAAGGACTGTTGAAAAAGTGTGTATGGGCTGTCCTTGAAATAACGCTGTAGGCCTACACTGCGTCAGAATAAATTATTCCCTGAGCATTAATAACCTTTTGTGCATGAGGTGTCCACATCTACTCTTTTTGCATTTTCACTTCACATGAGGAATATGAAAGTACTTTGCCCTTGTTATTTTGTTATTTCAACTACATTTTAATGCAACCCCAGTGCTTTAATGCACTGTCAATTTATTTAAATGTGCTTTAGAAATATTTACTTACTCTATATTTACTTACTCTATATATATAAATATTGTCATATTGCAATACAAGTATAAACAAGTATTCTAAATAGTTCCACACAGGCCCATGAATTAACCAGCTTGTATCTTTACTGTCTTTTTGTTTACAGGAGACCATCCATCAGCTGGACAATGAGCTCAAGGGAACAAAGTGGGAGATGGCACGTCATCTACGTGAGTACCAGGACCTGCTCAATGTCAAGATGGCCCTCGACATTGAGATTGCTGCATACAGGTAGGCCTATGACAACAGAATGCTATTTAACTCTACTCTTGTTTAAACAACACTTCTAACAATTGTTTGGACAGATTACAGGCCACAATATAAGTAAAATAAAGTAAACAAGTACTTTTCATAGACAAACAAACTTTTATATTATGGAAGCATGATACTATATATCCTTTTCTACTTTTCTTACAGGAAGCTCCTTGAAGGTGAAGAGACCCACTTCAGCACTTTCCCTTACCGCCACACTGTCACCTCCTCTAAGAAATCCAAGTCTGAGCCTCCCAAACTGAAGGTCCAGCACAAGTTTGTAGAGGAGATCATTGAGGAGACCAGGGTGGAGGATGAGAAATCTGAGATGGACCAGGCACTAGAAGATATGGCCCAGGAATTGTCTGACGCTCTGGAGGCTGAGGCAGCAGATGAGGGGGAGGAGGAAGGAGAGGATGATGGAGAAAAGGAAGGAGAGGGAGAAGAGGGGGAGGCTGATTCAAAAGAGGTTGTAGCATCCACTGAAGCCCAGGTGAGCTCTAGCGCCCCTGTTGAGGAGGAGGAAGAGGAGGACAAAGAGGGTGGTGATAAAGAGGAACAGGGAGAAGAGGGTGGTGAGGAGAAAGAGAATGAAGAAGATGGTGAAGAAGGAGAAGAGGATAAGGGTGAAAAGGAGGTAGATGCAAAAGTTGGGGATGAGGGAGAAGGAGAGGGAGAAGAGGAGGTGGTAGAGGAGACAGTCCTGTGCTCTAAAGCCCCAGAATCTAAGGCCTCACCAGACAAAGAGAAGGCTGGAGAGAAGGAGGAAAGTGGAAAAGACGAAACTGCAGAGGGAGAGGAAAAAGAGGAGGGTGATGATAAAGACGAAGATGCAGGTAGCATCAAGGAATCCAAAGATGAAGATGATGAGGATGACAAAGAGAAGAAAACAGATGACAAGGCAGCTGTAGACAAAACAGAGGCTCCTAAAACAGAAGCAATGGAAATTGAGGTGCCAAAAGATGAGGACCAGAAACCAGAGGTCCCAAAAGCCTCCAAGCCAGACTCACTAAAAGCTGAATCCCCAAAGCCTGAATCCCCCAAGACTGGGTCACCAAAAGCTGTATCCCCCAAACAAGAATCCCTGAAATCTGCTGGATCCCCCAAATCTGAATCACCCAAACCAGCAGGATCCCCCAAATCTGAATCACCTAAACCTGCAGAGTCCCCCAAATCTGAATCACCCAAACCAGCAGGATCCCCCAAATCTGAATCACCCAAACCTGCAGAGTCCCCCAAATCTGAATCACCCAAACCTGCAGGATCCCCCAAATCTGAATCACCTAAACCTGCAGCATCCCCCAAATCTGAATCACCCAAACCTGCAGGATCCCCCAAATCTGAATCCCCTAAACCTGCCGGATCTCCCAAATCTGAATCCCCTAAACCTGCTGGATCTCCCAAATCTGAATCACCCAAAACTGTAGGATCCCCAAAATCTGAATCACCCAAACCTGCAGGGTCCCCCAAATCTGAATCACCCAAACCAGCAGGATCCCCCAAATCTGAATCACCCAAATTAGGATCCCCCAAGGCAGAATCCCCTAAGACTGAGTCTCCAAAACCAGAGGCCCTCAAGGCTACAGATGAGAAAGTAGACAAAAAAAGCTCTTCGGAGGAAGAGAAGGCGGTAGAAAAGAAAGACGCTGCTATGAACGGAGATGTGGAGAAGAGTTCCCCAGATGACAAAAAGGACGAAGACAAGAAGGAGGAGAAGGACATAATCTCAAATGGTGTGGATGAGAGCCCCACCAAAGATGACCCAAACCAGAAAGATGACCCCAATCAGATGGTGGTCATCACCAAAACGGTGGAGACCATCACCACTGGTGAGGATGGAGCAAAGCATATCACCAAATCAGTCACTGTCACCGAAACTGTGAAGGAGTCTGAGGACCTGCTGCAGGAGAAGATCGTCTCCAGCAAGAAGGTGGAGAAACACACAGTGAAAGTAGTGGCCCAAACAGAGTGACCACGCTCCAACCAACCAACCCACCCAGAGAGAAGGAGGGCACAATCACAAGCAGTCAACCCAGAACTAATATAACGAAGAAATCATCCAGCTAGAGCGATGTAATTAAGATATCCACTATAAAAAAAGCAAAGTGAGAAGCCATACGATGCGACAAAGCTACAATTTCAATAATGCATGTTGAGCGAAATCTTTAAATAGGCTTTGCTGCAGAAGTGTCATGCGGTCAGGAAAACTGGGGAGTGGGACTAAGTATGACTTTTGTTTCTTTGTGCAGTTGACAGGAGTGCTCACGGTGAGGGGGTCTGCATGCTAGCTCAGGGAGGGAGTCCCCCCTCTCTAACCTGTATGGATGGATAGGAGAGTGATAGAAATGTATCTTCATTCAAATTTGTTTTTTTTCTAGTTAGAAAAAGGGGGGCCTGGGTGGGAGGGTCCACTTTAGAGACACATTTTCAAACAACTAGCCTTACTTATTATGTGAAGATACCAACTGAGCCAAAAATACAACCGACCACAACACCATACAGTGAAGAAAGAAAGACAATGAACTCCTGATCATAAACATACATACCCAAAGCAAAGCATAAATAACCTTTCACAAACCTCCTCGCCTTAAACATGCTTTTTATCAGTGTCTGTTATGTTTACCTAATGAGTGCAATTGAAAGTAAATCTGTAGATGCGCACACAAACATAATTGTATGCATAGGATGGACTTGAATTTAAATACTGAACATAAATGAGGTGCTACAGTTTGCAATCCCAAGTCTTTATTCATCATGAACAGTTTCCCAGCAGCAGTTGCTCAATAAATGTCATACTGAAATACAAATATGGTATCCTGTTCCTTTATGCATTTGTCCTGTCATCTCCTTTAACACTTGTATTGAGAGTAGCTTTTCTCCATCTTTATTTCTTTTTAGAAATTAAACAAAACCACATGAACATCATAGGCTGTCAACTAGAAATATTTAAAGCCATAATCTGTGATGTATTCATATTAGCAAATACTGACCAACCAACAATAAAATGCACCCCATGGGATTTTGTATTTTAATATAATAGTTTATTTATTACCAAAGTTAACCACTTTTAACTTCATTCACAAAGCACATTATCTATTTTCTTCTTTTCATGTGCTTCTCATACAATAATGAAATGAATTACCTCAAAACTGAAAAGCTCAATTAATGAAGCCACACAGCAGTAAAACAACAGTGGAAACAATAGTACCACAGCTGCCTCCCGCTGCGCTCGGTGGCACCGGCTTGGTTCCACGTTCCTGCGGATCCATCTCATCAGTTACTCCCGGACTTGTCTTCATCATCGCCGTTATGCACACCTGTGTTCTAATACCCATAATCAGTATGGCTAAATGTAGCCGTCTGTTCCCCCGTCTGCACGTGGAGCATTGCTCTTTGAGTGTTGTTCTCATGTCTCGTGATTACTTGTAGTTTGTATCCGGTTCGGTGTAATTGCGACAGTAAACAGCTGTTTGCCCGCAACTGCGTTCAATGCCTTTTTTAAATGAGACAAATAGACTAAGACGGGGAGACTATGAGCTGCTGTACTGTACAGTCGTGAAGAAGTAAGTACACCCACTGGAAAGATTTCTTTCTTTCATTTAGGACACATTCATATTTAATCTTTGCTTCAGTACTACTGAAAGATAAAGGTAAACTAATTTACCAAATTACACTGAGACATTATACTTTCCAATAACTTATTCATCAAAAATATAAAGATATTAAATTTCATAGTGCAGAAAAAATGAAACTTCATACAGCCGTTACTAGTAGCTGGCTAACCACTTACATCTCTTACATCGACTGGGAGGAATTTTTGCCCACTTTTCTTTCCAGTACTACCTCAACTGTATCATGGTCAAGGGCTTCCTTGCGTGCATGGTCCTCTTGAAGTCTCCCCACAGCTTTTCCATAGGACGGCGATCCAGGCTTTACTCAGCCATTTGAGCCATTCTATTGTAGCATTGCTTGCGTGTTTTGGATAATTCTCCTGTTGTAAGATTCATGTTTAGTTCAGCTTCAGCTTTTTGACAGATGGCCAGGACTGGTACAATACGGAATGCATGTTTGACTCAATGATGGCAATGATTTTTAGTTCTCCCCAGAGATATCTAACTAAAGAACACTGAACATTGACCTATTGGGTCAATGTTCAAGTCGAGGCTTTGGCTGGACCACTTAAGAACTCAAAGCCACTCCCAAAGCCACTCCAGTGTTGTCTTGGCTGTATTAGGTTTCTGAATTATGTTTTCTGCAAGGACTTCTCTGTGCTTTGCTTTGTTCATCCTTCCCTCAATCCTGACCCATCATCCAGTCCCTGCCACTGAGAATCATGTTATGGCTCCCAAAGCCATGCTTTACCGTAAGGAAAGTATGACCCATGTGATGAGATATTTTTATCTTGGATATCTACTGAGTTTCTTCAACTTTAGGGTCTTGGTTTTTGCTCTGGCATGCACTTTGAAGTTTGGGACCTTATATAGACTGTCATGTGTTTTTTTAAATCATATCCAATCAATTGATTTTGCCACAGGTGGACTTCAATCAAGTTTCTAAAAACTTGTTTTTGCTTTGACCTTCGGGGATATTGTATGTAGATTAATTGCAAAACACATAAATTTAATCAATTATAAATAAAGTCTATAAAACAACAATGTTTGGAGAAAGACAAGCTGTCTGAATACTTTCCGAAGGGACTGTTTCTAAAAAAATAGAAGGATCTCCCTGTAAACTATGTCTTTTTGAGCTGTGCTCCCGTTGGTTATCTTCGTGTTGACCTATACTACACATACGTACACTGTCCGTGTCAACATTTTGCTAACAGAGTGATTTTATCTTATTTTATTTGTAAGTACGTGGAGTACAGTAGGTGAATAATATGTGGGATGAAAAGTGTTGTTTCCTAATGTCAATGCTTCCACTCTACTAGTTTACCAAATGACTTTCAATAAATAAAGTGGCAAATCCACCTACTCTACAAAGAAAAAGGAGTCATTTGGATATCCCCGGAATGTCAGGAAGCTGCCTCATGGTCTGCTGAACATCCAAAAGACTGGAGGTTTATGCTTTAATTACTTCTGTAAGTGGCTTTCACTTAGGATTTACAGTCAGGACGTAGTGGGCTGAAGGAAGGAACTACAGTTCCAAGAGTCATGAAATTTGTATCCCAGTATTTCAACATCTTAAAGCAATTTAAACCCATGGTTGAAAGCCGGTGTTATCATTCACAGCCATAATATGACACCATAACAATGCCACAACTGTGGGAATTGCTTGCCACTCTGCAGCTGTTTCTCGCACTGGGCCACATCGGTGATGCCAGGCTCATGCCGGGGGCAGTGCCTGGAGACTGCGCCCCAAATGAATTGGTGTGCAGCATTACGGGCAGGTAGACTGCAAAGTGAATGGGCTTGTTTGAATGTCAAAGTGGGTGGTGTCACGTCGTGCCTGGTGGGCCCGGTCCGGGGTTATCTTCGGATGGGGCCGCAATGTCTCTGGACCCCCCCCCCCATCTCAGCCTAGTTTTACGCCATTCTAGTTTTGTGCCGGGGGACTGGGGTCAGTCAATCTTGTCTCAGTCACAATTTTTTATGTTTCATTAGTTGAAGTGATTGGGTTAAAGGGTGCTGATGGGTCCTTTTCGATCCAAGGATTGTTCAATGATCTGACTTAATGGTCATCTGAACATGCAAAAACATTGATGTGTCTCAAAAAGCCCTTGTACTTTTATAATGTTTACCCGGCACAGCCAGAAGAGGAGTGGCCACCCATTGGAGTCTAGCTCCTCCCATGGTTTCTTCCTTGGTTCCGACCCAACTAGGGAGTTTTCCCTGGCCAGTGTGCATCAACTCTTGTTGTTGCTTGCTCCTTGGGGTTTCAGTCTGGCGTCTGTAACAGCACTTTGTGACAACTTGTAATGTAAAATGACTTATAAAATACATTTGATTTATTGATATGGATGATTGTGTTTAGAAGATGGCTTTTACAGGTATGAAATACTTTGACGGGCTGTTAGGTACCGTAAAACATTATTTCTGTCTTCTTACAAGCAACTTCTGAAGCATTTAATGGATAGGTTGCTAATTTGTAAACCACCTGAAAATCATGACTTAACCTGATAATGTAATAATGTAATAATGAAATGATTGATTGAGGATCTGCTGTCATGTACGCAATACATCAGACCGTACATGCATTAATTAACTTTGTGGTTAACTAAGTCACCATGTTTTCTTAGCACACTGTCAGTTAAAGGTTTATCAATAACATTTTCATCAACGAGTACTGTGAAATGATAACGTCACCCAGAGGACCGTAAATACAGTTTATTTATTATTTAGCAGTAAGGAGAGTCAGGGACAGCCCCCAACAATACATTACACATTGCTGTCAATTGCATTAATTCCACCATCCAAAACCACACTCTCGCAGACAGGCAGAAAATATACACTGTAGGGATGACGTCACCACATTTTGTAAGCATTTAATCTTGATGTTGATGAAGTAGTGCCCTGAAAGATATATTGTATTAAGCACCTTGTTAACAAGCTCACTGGATTCATTCATGTTGGGCTTGTAATGCAGTTTGTTGAGTTGAGGTTTTGTTAGACGGTTGTTTGGCTTGTTGGGTCTCGCCCTTTCAAGCTTTTGGTTTTTCAGGTTTTTCTTTCTTCTCTTCAGCAGCTTTTTCACTCTTTGGCTCTGTCTTGGGAGTCTCGGTATCACCATTCTCTTTCTTGGTATCTGCTTTGTCATCTTTCTTCTCCTCACTTTTACCTTCATCTTTATCATCTTCATCTTTATCATCTTCGTCTTTGTCTTCTTCATCACCCCCTTCTTTATCCTCTTTCTCTGTGCCCTGTCCTTCTGTGCCTTCCTCTCCCTCCTGGTCCCCACCCTCATCCTTCTCTTCCTTTTGCTCTCCATCCTCCTTTGCAGCTTCTTCCTTTTCTTCCTCTTCATCACCTATACCAACAAAGAATAATTAGGAATATGGGAATCATTTTGTTGTTAGTGTACTGGTTTCTAAAAATGTCAACATCTATGCAAAGCATGAAAACAATATCATCAATATTTACATTATAGCTTTTGTCTTTAGGGGATAATATTAACATTGTAAATATTGTCTTTAGTGGATAATATTGACATTATAAACGTTGTCTTTAGGGGACAATATTAACAATATAAACATTGTCCTTAGTGGATAATATTAACATTATAAATGTTGTCTTTAGGGGATAATATTAACATTATACACATTGTCTTTAGGGGATAATATTAACATTATAAACGTTGTCTTTAGGGAATAATATAAACATTATAAACTTAGTTTTAATAAAATGTTAACCTTCATCCTTCCCCTTCTCGCCTTCCTCTTCACCATCTTGTGACTCCTTTTCTTCCTCTTCCTGTTTTTCTTCCTGTTCTTCCTCCTTCTCCTCCTCCTTCTCCTCCTCCTCCTTCTCCTCCTCCTTCTCTTCCTCCTTCTCCTCCTCCTTCTCTTCCTCCTTCTCTTCCTCCTTCTCTTCCTCCTTCTCTTCCTCCTTCTCCTGGGGTGGGCTGGCAGACTCCTGTTGTGTTCGGCTGGCAGAGATGATGTCATCTCCAGAGGCAAACGAAGAGCTGAGGAAGCGTGAGGTCATTAGGTAGGGGGTACTAGAGGTCATGCTGGACTGCATGGAGAACATGGAGCGGCCGAAGGAGGGAGTGGCTGACAAAGTGTGGCCATAGGCACTGGACATAACCCCGGACATGCCCACGTTGAAACGAGACTCTTCCCCCTCCAGCAGCTTCCTGTAAAAGAAAATGATCATAGGGAAGATAATGTTTTGGAATAAAAGCCTAAAAGGCCTGGACTGACATCCATACTATTAGTTTGTATTGGTTTAAGTTGTAACTCTGGTCAGTGCTCCTTATGGAGTCCTACCTGTAGGCAGCGATCTCAATGTCCAGGGCCATTTTCACATTGAGCAGGTCTTGGTAATCCTTCATGTAGCGAGCCATCTCCTGCTTAGTGGCCCTTAGCTCATTCTCCAGCTGGCTGATAGTGCCCTACAGGAGGCAATGTTAGGAGGTAATGTGACGGATAATGTCTGTTCACAGTGAGTTACAGAAGTTCAGGGAATTTGCCTAAATGCATTAATGTGCCCACGTGTGGCCAACATTTTATAAAAAAAAGATTTGTATGGCATATTTTAATCTCTGATAGTCTGATCTACTAGTCATTTACCTATTGATAAACCGTTTCTAAACCTGCAATTATTAAATAACTGTATAAACTGTATTAATTCTGAGATATATCATTGATTATACATTTGCTGTATAATTATATCTTGTGATTCCAGCACTAACCTGCATGCTGTTGATTTCAGCGCTCTGCTTTTCCTCAATGGCATGCAGCTGTTTCTCCAGAGAATCGTTGAGGCCTCTGCAGGCATCAATCTCCAGCAGCCGTGCCTGGAGCTGTCTACGATACTCCCCGGCCTCGTCCCTGGAGCTCCTCACTGCGTCACTGTGCTGGGCCACGCTAACTGTCAGGGAGCCAACCTTCCCGCGGAACCATTCTTCAGCAGACTGCATGTTCTTGGCTGCCAATCTCTCGTACTGGGCCCGGATGTCCCTCAGAGCCCCAGACAGGTCGGGCGTGGCGGCCTCCATCTCGACAGCCACCTGTGCGCCTAGCTGTGCCTGGGCCTGGAGCTCCACCACCTCCCCCTCGTGGAGCCTCTTGAGGAAGGCCAGCTCATCCAGCAGGGTCTCCACCCTCTTCTCCAGCTCGGCCCTGGCCAGGGCAGCCTGGTCGGCCCCGCGCCGAGCATCCAGCAGCCTGCCCTCCGCATCCTCACGGGCCACCACCTCCTCCTCGTAGCGGGCCTGCACGGCGCTCAGGGCCTGCTCCAGGTGCTCCCTCTGGCTCAGGGCAGCCTGCTGCTCCCCACGCGCCTCCTCTACGGCGGCCCTGAGGGCCCGCACCTCCTGCTCGTACACGGCCCTCAGGCGGGAGGGCTCACCGTGCCTCTGTCTCAGGACCATCAGCTCCGCCTCCAGGGCATGGTTCTGCTGCTCCAGCTCCCGGACCCTCTCGATGAAGCCGGCGAAGCGATCGTTGAGGTCCTGCAGCTGGACCCTCTCCTGGGTCCTCACGGTGCGGAACTCCGAACTCACCTGGGCCGCCTGGCTCAGCTCCAGCTCCACGGAGGAGGAGGTCGGGGAGGAATGCAGAGCGCGGCCAGGAGAGTAGTACTGCAGACGGGAGCTTATGGAAGACAGGGGGGAGGCATGGGTGGATCGTGACCTGCCCCTGGTCACCACCCCTCGGGGTGCTCCCTCCGTGTACCAGCGACGGTAGGAGGAGGAGTAGTACGGGTCAAAGCCGAGGGAAGTCATGGCTGCTCTGTCTGGCTCCTTCTGAATGTGTCTGCAGGGCTCAGGTGAAGAACCCACACTGATGCAGCTGCAGTGAATCCGCCTCTTATAGCAGGAGGGAGAGCTCTGACGCAAGCGCTTTCCCAAACTCTGACTATGCAGGATCAATAGGCTTACACTGCAACACAGAGAGAGAGAGGAGAGAGAGAGGAGAGAGAGGGAGGGAATGAGGAGAAGGGCAGGGAGAGGCATGGAAGAAGCTAAATGGATGCAGAGAGTGTGCGAGTGGTTTTAAGGGCAGATTAATATGTTTCTAGTTTGACTACTGTGTTGCTGTCATGCGATATAACCTTGAGAGCTAACATTCACATTTTAATTTACAGAAATGTGGAGTTAGATAAACCCTCAGGCTAGTGAAGTTTATTATGTGCCATCTATCTGCAACATTTTCAAAAATGAATAGCTGCATGAGACAACTTGAGTTTGGACTCACTTGAATGCAGGTCCCTCAGTCCTCTCCGCAGGGTAAGAGAATGGGCAGCGGCAGCCTACAGTATGTGTTCCTAACGAGCTTCTCATAGTGACCCAGCACCTCCCCTGCTGGTCAATATGAGAGCTGCCCCATATCTACAGAAAACCTTCAGCGATAAACACAGCAGACATGGCTGGAGGAAATGGTCAAATTTAAGACCAAATAGGTTACAAATTGCTGATATATGACCAAATATATGGTCAAATACATTATAAATCGGCCATATGTACGCTGCATAAAATAATACAAAAACAGAATGCAGTGATGTCCAAATCGTTTATCCCTGTATTTAATTGAAAATAGCACAAGAAAACATAACAAATGTTGAAATTGAGAAATATAATAAAAATCCATGCCCATTTTGAATTTAATGCCATCAACACGTTTCAAAAAAAGTTGGGACAGGGGCATGTTAACCACTGTGTTGCAACACCTCTTCTTGTAACAATACGCTGTAAGTGTTTGGGAACTGAGCAGAACAATTGCTGTAGTTTTGAAAGTGAAATGTTTTACCATTCTTGCTTGACATAGGATTCCAGCTTCTCAACAGTTCGGGGTCTCCTTTGTCGTATTTTTCGATTCATAATGTGCCAAATGTTTTCAATGGTTGACAGATCTGGACTGCAGGCAGGCCAGTTTAGCACCCAGACTCTTTTACTATGGAGCAATGCAATTGAATTATGTGCAGAATATGGTTTGGCATTGTCTTGCTGAAATAAGCAAGGCCTTCCCTGAATAAGACATAATCTGGATGGCAGCATATGTTGCTCCAAAACCTGTATATATTGTTAAGTATTAATGGTGCCTTCACAGATGTGCAAGGCACCCATGCCATGTGCACTAATGAACCCCCATACCATCATGGATGCTAGCTTTTGAACTGTACGCTGATAACAAGGCGGATGGTCCCTTTCCTCTTTAGTCCAGAGGACACGGTATCCATGATTCCCAAAAATCATGTGAAATATTGATTTGTCAGACCACAAGACAGTTTTCCACTTTGCCTCAGTCCATCTTAAATGAGCTTGGGCCCAGGGAAGGCGGTGGCGGTACTGGATCTTGTTTGTATATGTTTTCTTCTTTGCATGGTAGAGTTTTCACTTGCATATGTGGATATAACGACGTACTGGGTTCACAGACAATGGTTGTGTTCCTGAGCCATGAAGTGATGTCCACTACAGAATCGTATCTGTTTTTAATGCAGTGCTGCCTGAGGGCCTGATGATCACGGTCATCCAATTTTGGTTTTCAGCCCTGTCCCTTATGTACAGAGATTTCTCCAGAGTATTTTGATGATATTATGTACTGTAGATGATGACGTTCCCAAAATCTTTGCAATTTTACGCTGAGAAACATTATTCTTAAATTGTTGCACTATTTGCCTGCCTGTGCAGTCTTTCACAGAGTGGTGAACCCCTCCCCGTCTTTACTTCAGAAAGACTCATCCTCTCTGGGATGCCCTTTTTATCCCCAATCATGTTACTGACCTGTTGCCAATTAACCTAATTAGTTTGAGATGTTCCACCAGGGTTTTTTTTTAGCATTACACAGCTTTTCCAGTCTTCTGTTGCCCCTGTCCCCGTTTTTTTAAGCATGTTGCTGGCATCAAATTCAAAGTGGGCATATATCTTTCAAGAAACAATAATGTTTCTTAATTTCAACATTTGATATCTTGTCTTTGTACTATTTTCTATTGAAAATAGGGTTTAAATGATTTGCACATCATTGCGTTCTGTTTTTCATTTTAAACAGCATCCCACCTGTTTTGGAAACAGGGTTGTAGTTAACTCACAAGAGAAGCAGAGTACAGAGGGAACCATGACTGGTTTTCACTGTAACACTGTACTGCCTGCCTTGTTGTCGACTGACATTAATTTCTCCTATTCCTCCTTCTGCTGAGCGGATGGGGGGATCCGTCCCAGATTGTCAGCTGGGAGAATGTTTAGCACCGTGAGTTAGCATCTATTTCAGCATAGTGAGTATGAATAATTCACCTGCATTGGCAGTGTGGGCATCTGGTGAAAGAGCAGGCTGGTGAGAGTCCATGCTTATGGGGTGCTGGATACAATATGAAGGTGTTGTATTGTAGA
>JACXGI010008575.1:0-33083 GCA_016801175.1 Esox masquinongy | reverse complement strand
CCAGCTGGGAGGAGACCTCGGGGTAGGCCCAGGACTAGGTGGAGAGATTATATTTCGACACTGGCCTGGGAACGCCTCGGGATCCCCCAGTCAGAGCTGGCAAATGTCGCTCGGGAAAGGGAAGTTTGGGGTCCCCTGCTGGAGCTGCTGCCCCCGCGACCCGATACCGGATAAGCGGATGAAGATGATGATGATGAAAATGTTAATTGGTATCCTTTACTGAGTAATGCCGACAGTGGCACAGCTCACCAGAGATGTTCTTCTTTTACATTGTAGACATACAGCAGACGCTCTTATCCAGAGTGAATTATAGGCACAGTTATAACAGTTTTCTCGCATTACATACATCGTCAGAGATTCACATTGTGAGCTTGTGGATTTGAACCAGCCACCATTTGGTTACTGGCCCAAAAGTCTTACCAAAAGGATTGCACTTGACAAAAAATATTAACCTGGGGCCTGTAATATGTATTGATCTTCCCAGGGAAAACTTTTACTGTATGATGGTTTAAACTGCAGCAACCTTGTACGTAGAACCTGACCAATAGGGAATATTGGAGGCAAAGGTCAAGTGATTTCTGCTGTTATATTGTTGTTGTATTTTCTAGGAAGATTGAAAGCACACATTGTGCTCCAAAGGATTAACAGAAGCTCTGTTCATGGAATACATGGAGTGAAAAGTAAGAGAAAGAGAATCACACATCCCCAATAAGGGCCGACTCAATTATACTAAGTCTCAAAGCAAATCTGAAAATTTCCTGTTCGCAAATTCACAACAGATGCATTGATACGGGACATAAAGTTCATAAGCTCAAACACTAGTGTCAGCATCTATACAGATTAGCTACAAAACAGCGCTTTACAACAGTCAAAGGTCGGGTAAATCTTACATGTCCTGTATTTTATCCGCCAAAGTGGGCTACTTTGACAACAATCTTGCTGGTGAAAACACATTGCTGGTGGGAGGCAGTTTTCTCAGGGCTAATGCTAAATTGCTCCGCGGCCACCGTGGCATTGCAATTTAAAATGTGTATCAAATTTACTGAGACCTGCTCTTGCTGACTATCAGGTGGTGAGGCAGGCTGCCGATGATTGACTGACTGAGCTATGGGGAGGGAGGTGTTTGTGTGTGTGTGTGTGTGTGTGTGTGTGCGCGTGTGAGTGTGCATGCATTGAAGCAGTGAGAGTGACTCTAATGACTCCGGATCTCAAGCCCACATTTTCTTATGCTTTGGAAGGCTGCAGATCAGGTTGCAGCAGAGGGAAAAATGAATACAGCCACCGTTAGCTAATGGATAAAATTTGGTATTATTTTTGTTCACCATACAGCTATGTTCTTAGTAGCTGTACGTAGCCAAAGGTTGATCAACTAATTTCCTAAGTACCACGCAATACAGTATGCCAGACTGCTAATGTTTATGTGTAGGCTACTACAATTAAGAGTTTGTGCTTGTTACATTTGCTTGGTGTTATTATGCTTATTTGGTGTCATTACACTTGCTTGGTATCATTACACTTGCTTGGTGTCATAACACTTGCTTGGTATCATTACACTTGCTTGGTGTCATAACACTTGCTTGGTGTCATTACACTTGCTTGGTGTTATTACACTTGCTTGGTGTCATTACACTTGCTTGGTATCATTACACTTGCTTGGTGTCATAACACTTGCTTGGTGTCATTACACTTGCTTGGTGTCATTACACTTGCTTGGTGTCATAACACTTGCTTGGTGTTATTACGCTTGCTTGGTGTTGTTATGCTTGCTTGGTGTTATTACACTTGCTTGGTGTTATTACGCTTGCTTGCTAATAAATGTTTTACTGGAGGAAAGTAGAGAGTGCACTGTGTGTGTTGTGCCAAGTCTGGGCAAGTTGCCATTTCCATGTATCTGATTGGTCAACAACTGATTGAAGTGTTATAGCAAATGTTGCCTTGCCACACTTCTTCCAGCAGCTCTGGTTTCTTAATGTTTTGTTTGTGCTTGCTGGACTATGCTGGTGTCACCTCAGCTAACTCCTCTTCTGCAATATTCATAGTATGACAGCCATAGACATCTGTATGTTTTAGCTAATCCCTTTCTGCCATGGTCACTGTATGACAGCCATAGACATTGGAGTTTGTGACTTGGCTTTATCAATGAGAGCTATATTATCTTTACATCGTCCATGAGTTCATAATTTTTTACTTTTTTTACTTTGTCATTTTTAGACTCCACAGTTTGTCCCAAACTACTTTAGGAGAGAGAGATCTATGGTCTCATTTCTGCCAGTCTCTCTCTGTCTCTGTGTCTTTCTCTAGGATGGGTGATCAGCATTTTCTGACTTTGTCTGAGGTGTTCTGTGAAGACATTCATCATACCAGGGAAGGAATAACAAACAGACAGACTCCCTAGGTGGGACAGACCCAGTGGCACAGGGGGGCATTGGGGGGCAATGCCCCCGCAGCAAGAAATGCTTTGACCCCCAACAATAGTTAGGGTAAGATGTTTCCCAATACTGTACTAAATTAATTACTGTTGGGAATGCAGCTCTCTTGCCTCCATCTGCAAATGCGATCGAAGATGTGCTTTATTAAGCGATGTGATCACTAAGCTACAAAGAATGTGTAACTACTGTAGTTAGTGAAAGCTTTCGAATTTGATAGACAGCTGTGTATTTTGGAATTATATAGCCTCAGTAAGCCATGCATGCTAAAATTATTTGCTTTCTGTCCCTCGTGCTGAAGTTACTATTCAACATTGGTAAGATGAACATGCCCACCCATGGAAACCGTCCAACACGTTTGTTCTAGTGCCGGGTCTGGGTGTGGACTGGAGTAGCCTATATTTTGACACATGCATACGCGGCAAATTGGTTTTATTAAGTTATATTTACTCTGCACGAGTGACGTTAATAATACCACTGTTTTACATAAATTATAAAAAAGCATTCAGGTTTAAAGTGGGTCTGCAGAATTTGCAATAAATATTCATTTGGGGGGGTAGGTGTTTTAAAATGGATACACCCCATTTCTGTGGTTTACATCTCTGTCTCTCTCTCTCTGTTTCTCTCTCTCTCACCCTCCTTCTTTCTCTCAAAAATAATAAGCTGCTGAAAGAAATTCACTTGCAGCTCACCCTATGCATAGAGTTTCCAAATAGGCATGCTTTCAAAACACTACAGAACGATTTGTTAGTAAAAGAATCTTATGACAGATTTAGCTACTTGTTAAGGCTGCCTTAGTCAATGCACATGCTTCAGTAGTGTGACTCACGGGAGACAGCATATTAATAGTGTGAGTCCTGGAGGCCGCAATGTCAAATTCTGTTTAATCTGCTGAAATTTGAAAAAACATTTTTAGAAATACTAAATAGGGGTCACACGCTCCGCCCCTTCAATGGTTTAGGAAATAAAACAACCACTCATCTTTCCTATAGAGATTTCAACAACATTGCTGTTGATAATACTCAAAAATGTTGACTAGGTAAATACACTAATGAGATTTCATCACACTATTTTAACAGCAAAATGTTAATAGAAACAATTTGGGTCATTAAAATTACCATTGGGGTCTTTATATCAGGTACTCAACAGATGGTGCTAAAGAACAAGTTCTAATTGACTTCTAATGAAATAATCATGTCAGTCACAATTATCATGATCTCTGCCACCGAAAAGTGTTGATTCACTTTTAAAACACAATTTGAAAGGCTGGCCCTTTAAAACTGATTTGAAGTTACCTGATAATCAGATCTACATCCAAGTAGCATCAAAGGATCAACAACAGAGGGAAGCAAAATACTCATAACTTCAGCAGGTATCAGTATTTACTGAGTTTTAAAGAGGCACCAGGCATCTATTAAATATACTGTATTTATGGGGTATTAAAGAGGCACCAGGCATCTATGAAACATTTTGTATTTACTGTGTTTTAAAGAGCCACCAGGTATCTATGAAACATACTATATTTACTGTCTTTTAAAGAGGCATCAGACATCTATGAAAAATGCTGTATTTACGGTGTTTTAAAGAGGCACCAGGCATCTATGAAACATACTGTATTTACTGTCTTTTTAAGAGGCATCAGACATCTATGAAAAATGCTGTATTTACTGTGTTTTAAAGAGGGACCATGTATCTATGAAACATAATTACTTGCCTATAGAGAGAAATGAAGACCGTGTGTAACAGCTGCGGGCTAAATATGTTTACATTTTATATTTTAAAATAACATCAAGAAAGACAAATTTTACTTTGAGGCGTTTGGATCACAAAGAAGAACAATAATCACAAGCAGACGAAATAAAAAATGCTGGAGGAGTGCTTGATGCCATCTGTCAAGCATGGTGGAGGCAATGTGATGGTCTTGGGGTGGTTTGGTGGTGGTAAAGTGGGAGATTTGTACAGGGTGAAAGGGATCTTGAAGAAGGAAGGCTATCACTCCATTTTGCAACACCACGCCATACCATGTGGACGGCTCTTGATTGGAGCCAATTTCCTCCTACAGCAGGACAATGACCCAAAATACAGCTCCAAACTATACAGGAACTATTTAGGGAAGAAGCAGTAAGCTAGTATGATCTGTCTATAATGGAGTTGCCAGCACAGTTACTGGATCTCAACCCTATTGAGCTGTTGTGGGAGCAGCTTGACCGTATGATATATAAGAAGTGCCCAACAAGCCAATAAAACTTGTGGGAGGTGCTTCAGGAAGTATGGGGTGAAATCTCTTCAGATTCCCTCAACAAATTGACAACTAGAAAGGTCTGCAAAAGGTCTGCAAGGCTGTAATTGATGAAACTCAATCTCTCAAACCAAGTAAAAGTCACAAACAACGTCAATTTGTAGCCTAGACTCCATGCTTTCATATACTGTGTCTGTTGTTTCTAGCTTTAGTGAAGATTGTCTTAACATAATTTTCAACACTGATAAAACACAGCAATTTGCCGGCCTCCTTCAAAGCAATGTGAGAATGCTTTGTTCTGGCAGATTCTTTAGAGTGTGACAGTCACTGTGAAAACAACTTAAAGTCGCAACACAGACGGAGCAATGTACAACAGAAATGATCATGTCAAACTGACGCTCCAGGGGGTTAATCAGTTCTGGTTCTGTCCACTTGATACAGTCATATGTCAACAGTATGCTTCTGATGGTGTGATAGTAACCTGTCAGTCAGTTCTTCACCAATGACAAGGACTATTGCATTTATGGTAACCAGTAGACTAGCCACGGCTGCCAGAATATGTGTGATGTGGCTACATTTGATGGGCAACATCCCAACAGATTTGCGTCATGATTTGTTAACTTGTGCACAGTTTCTCCTTTGCATTGGGGCAGTGCTCCACAACTCAAGCTGAGATGTACTTGAGACATGTGCTGGAGAGAGATCTGCCCAGAAGGAAGACATTGAATGTGATTGGTTGACTCAGTGAGTGACTATGAAGACACTCAGCTGAAAATTCTATTTAAAACAGTGAAGATAAGGGTTAAAGTCAGGATTAGTTTAGAGTTATGGCTAGGTTTTATGTTTGGGTAAGGGTAGGGGTTAAGGTTAGTGTTAAAGATTAGGAGAAGCACTAAACCTGATCAAATGTGCTCTCAGAGCATTCAGCCTGTTTAAAATACAAGCTCTGCCATCTCCATTGAGTCAACCAATCACATGAATTTCTGACTTCAGCAGATATGCCTCCAGGACAGTTTAAAGTGAGAAAAACTCCCACAAGCAAGTTGAGCATACCAGACCCAAATTTAAAAGAACACTTTCTCCTTTGGTATTTATTTAGATGTGTGATAACACATCACTCCCGATAGACACAAGCAAAAACTCTTACATAAATGTATCAGCCTACACCCAACATTATCAGTGACATGTATTTCATGAGAACAAGACAATGTTTCATTCTGAGCTCTAAGCCCCTAACATGTTCTCTTTCCCTCAGGCCAGGGTAAACAAAGCATTATAGCACCTATTTATATCCCATTTATATGTAAGAGAAATTGTGAATTACATCAAATTGGGTATGTATTCATACTTGGCCTGACTAGTCTACCTAGACATTTTCAATACGGAATTATTAATTGGAAATTATGAATAAACATAATGGCAGACCTAATGTATGAGTTCATTTTTAAATAGGCCTAAAGACAGGACTACACAATGTAAACCTGAACAAAGGAAGCTCAGCTCTGTGAGTTGTATTTATCCATCATGTTGCTTTCTTTGTGAATAGGAAATGTGCCATTTTTTAAATATGGTAAAGTCCATCTTAAAAATATAATTCGTATGGCAATTTGACAGGACTTTCATGCTCCAGAATGACAAACATTTTCCTAGGGTTTTATAGCTCAATTTAAAACCACTACGCTATCTACAAACACCAGTAATCATTACTATTATGACCATCTGAGAGCACAGAGGGGGTAATTAGGACCATCCCAAATTCAAAATCCAACAATGTTAATATTTATAATAATATAGATATTCTCTTTCAGGAAATGTTGCATTTTTCCTGAAAAGGTCTAGGTTTCACGATATACTGTAGCATTTACGCATTTTTCAAAAGGGGGTCACTGATGCCCTCCAGATCTCCTCTTTACCCAATTTCATCCCATCTGTAGCACCTTGTCAGAATACCTTATATTTTACAGGAAACCCTGATTGTACATCAGTGATGTTTTAGAGGTATTCTAGCCAACAACCATGTACTTACAACAGGCTATAACATACAATCTCAACTTCCTGAAGCAGTTTAGGTTAAGAGGTCACATAGGCTTCGATGTGGGGTCATAGGGTGCTGGTACTACTCATTGTAATTCTTCAAAGTTGGCAGGTCTGCATGCACACACACACACACACACACACACACACACACACATGTATTTCTATAAACAATCTTATTTTCTCTAACCTGTAACCTTATCCTAACCCCCAAAACCCTAAAGTGTAAACCTAACACTAACTGCGAAACCTAACCCTTAATATATAATTGTAATTCTAAATCAAAACCTCATTAGATCCCAAACCCTAACCTTAACCCAAGCCTAAAAAATACACTTTTAAAAGTGAAGACCAGCAAAATGTCCACACTAGTCATGATTTACTATGGGTTACAGCTGTATACTTGTAGTAATACATTTGTCTTAATGATAAGACCAATTCATCCTACAATGTTATCAAAATTCCACCCAACCCTAGTGAGGGATCAGTGTACATGTACTGTAGAATAAAAACCAGTAGCACATTGCCATCCCACTGGCAGATGCCTTGGATGTGAAGGAATTGGATTTTGACCCTTTAAAGATTAATTCCAAATAGTCAATTAATTAATGTAACCAATGAATTTAATATATAAAGAGAGTATTACAATTACAAGTATCAAAGATAGAAAGTTCTCCAGAGATTGAAGATGTTTGCAAGAGCAAAGATGCAGGCAGCAGGAAAGGTAAATGCAAGAGAACTTCTTCAAACCCTCACTCTGGTTATATCCTAAAACTCAAGTAGTGGGGGTTGGTTAACTAACCTAAGGAAAACAAAACCAGTCCTGCAGAATAGACCCCTTATCAATCCCTGGGGCTCTTCCTCTGACACAGGGGTGTTATCTCAAGGATCACGCAAGCTAGTCAATTAAAAGCAACCCTTTTGTCTCTGCATTCCCTCCTTACAAAAACAACTGTTAACCATAAACATTCCAATGACAGCCTACTAGAATAGAAATTAAGTACATAGGTATACATGTCTATAATAAATAATGAAGAATCATTGAATGTATAAATAGTCACAGAATTGACATTTTTCGGTTCCTTCAGATGGAACGCTGTCAGTCTTATTGGTTCATTTCATTCCTTTCCATCCAAAAGTCAACAGTTCTAGCACAAAGGTGTACTAAGAAAATACACAGAACTTAAGAACCAGTGAATCCTGAACATGGTCAACTAACCCATTCCGCTTCTTCATCAGTTGCAAAAGTGTTTAGTAGAACAGACAGAAACATTGAGGGACCTACCTGGTTTCATCCTATCATATCCCATATGTCTATGTGGGTTTCCTACCTGGTTTCATCCTGTCTATCCCATATGTCTATGTGGGTTTTCCTACCTGGTTTCATCCTGTCTATCCCATATGTCTATGTGTGTTTTCCTACCTGGTTTCATCCTGTCTATCCCATATGTCTATGTGGGTTTTCCTACCTGGGGGAGATGTCACATCCTTGCTGCATGAAAGCTCCAAGGGAGAACCAGAGGGAGTTGAAGATGCCAAACTCATTGGTCTGCTCCTGATTCTGCTGGTTCTGGCCCTGCTGACTGGGGTTCTGACCCGACTGTAGCCCGGCTCCCGATCCCGTCTGCTGATTCATGGTCTGGGAGTCTGCCCCGTCTTCATAGTCCTCAGCATGCCACTCATACGGGCTGAATCGGCTGACCAAGAACAGAACCACACTAACGCCGATGTAGGCGAACACGATGCACATCCAGATCTCATAGGCCAGTGGGTCCAGGAAGGAGAAGACGCCGGGCTTGGACTTGGTGGGCTTCTTGATCATGATGGAAATGCCCAGAGACATGAAGGGCTTGGAGAAGTCGATCACCTCCTCACGGACCAGTGTTATGGTCAAAGGGGCAACCGCAACGTCTGCTTTCTGGAGGAGAGAATGGGAGAAAGGGAGGGAGAAAAAGGGGGAGAGAGGGAGAATTCTCTTTTTTCTCATTCACTTGTCTACATCATGTTCAGTCAAGCAGAGAAAATATTTAAAATAAAATTAGGACAAGATCATATAGATGACCAAAAGCTGCATAACAAAAGGTTTTTGGACATCACTGTTGCAAAAATCTTTTAAAACTTGACATTAGATAGTGCCTCAGCCTGAAAGTAATTTATTGGATAAGAGAAACTGTCAAGCATGCTTCAACTGAAAGACCTGCTTTTTCTTTAAACAGTTATTACAAACTTTAGCTACACCTAACTCAAAAGCAATGAAAATAATAGGGACATATGAATGTGTAAAATAAGATATAAAAATCACATAAATTAATATACATTTTGTTTAATTTTATTTCACGGTGATTTAGACATTTAAAAAAATAATCATGTTAACACTACTTTTTACCTATTAGTGGCTTAAAGTTAGCAGAAATATATACGTTAGCAGAAAACGATTATTCAAAGTAGCTACCCTTTCCCTTGATGATAGCTTGGCACACTCTGCATTCTCTCAACCAGGTTCATGAGGTAGTCACCTGAAATTAATTTCAATTAACTGCCTTGTTAAAAGTTAATTTGTGGAATTTGTCTCCTTTATACATTTCAGTTGGGTCAGTTGGGTTGGCATTCAGAAGACCATCATTATGAATGTACAGTAGTAGTCCATATTATGGAAAGAACAGCTCAAATAAGCAAAGATAAAAACAGTCAGTAATCACTTGAAGACATGAAGGTCAGTCAATCCGGAAAATTTTAAGAACTTTGAGAATGCAGTCTCAAAAACCATTAAGTGCTATCATGAAACTGGCTCTCATGAGGACGGCCACAGGAAATGAAAACCTAGAGTTACCTCTGTTGGAGAAGATAAGTTCATGAGAGTTACCAGCCTCAGAAATCGGCAATTAACTGCACCTCAGATAGCAGCACAAATAAATGCTTCACAGAGTTCAAGTAACAGACACAACTGAACATACAGTTGTGCTCAAAAGTTTGCATACCCTTGGAGAATTGGTAATATATGTACCATTTGTAAAGAAAACATGAGTGAACAGGCAAAACGCATGTCTTTTATTTCTTATGGGATTCACATTCAACTATAGGTCATAACAGAATGGCACAATCATAAAACGAAAAACGGCAAAAAAGAAAAAAAATGAACTGACCCCTGTTCAAAAGACTGCATACCCTTAGTTCTTAATACTGTGCATTGCCCCTTTTAGCATCAATGACAGTGTGCAGTATTTTGTAATAGTTGTCTATGAGATCCCGAATTCTTGCAGGTGGTATACCTGCCTATTCGTCTTGGCAAAATGCCTCCAGGTCTTGCAAAGTCTTTGGTCGTCTTACATGAACCGCTTGTTTCCACTTCTTAATAAGTGATTGAACAGTACTGACTGGCATTTGCAAGGCTTTGGATATCTTTTTATATCCTTTTCCATCTTTACCTTTACCTTGTTACGCAGGTCTTTTGACAGTTCTTTTCGGCTCCCCATGACTCAGTACCTAGCCTGCTCAGTGCATCCACGTGAGAGTTAACAAACTCATTGGCCTGTTTCACTTGCATTGAGAGCTCCTTTGACCGCATGTTGTGGGTTCACAGCAACAGCTTCCAAATGCGAATGCCAGACCTTGAATCAACTCCAGACCTTTTGCCTGCTTAACTGATGAAGAAATAACGAAGAAAGGTTTTGAGTGAGGAACAGAAGGGTTAAAATTAAGAGACCACTGCAAATTGAATGCTTCTGTTCCTCACTCAAAACTTTCCTTTTCAACTTTTTTGGAAAGGAAAGAAAAAGGTGCAGTGGTCTCTTGTTTTTTTCCGGAGCTGTATACATACAGATATGCTGTATATAGCCAGTATAGGGTTTGGCTAACTTTTAGGGGAAATTAAAGTATTTGACCCAGGGAATTATTATAATAATAAAAACCTTAGAAATATTAATTGAACAAATGCATTTACTATTGGTAAAGAAATTTCATAGCAGCATAACTCAATGTTGTTGTTTTTTCAGCATACACTATTGTTACACTTTATGAGCACAAGATCATTTAATTAACTGTAGATTCTATTCAAAGGCATAATCATCTGTTGATAAAAATATTGAGCTTCCTTATTTCCATAGTACTGTGTGGGCTCATATACTCACATACTGCTTGAATTGACAGTCAATGTTTACAGAATGTGCGACTAAAGTTTGGCACTCGTAACAGCATGTTTAGTTTGAGAAGTCGCAGCAATTAAAACATTCTGCCCACACTACAACATAAATCATTGTCTGCTCTTATTTTGACACATGATTGAGCACAGTATTGACACCATAAAACATGAATAGAGGGCATTGTCCAGGTGATGTTTTAACACTTTACATACACAAAAATATTGAATGGCTCTGATTTATTAATAGATACAGTTAGGTCCAGAAATAATTGGACACTGACACAGGTTTTGTTATTTTGGCTGTTACCCAAAACAGCTCCGGGAAAAATTAAGTGACCACTGCACAACTTTTTCCAAAAAAAGTTGATAAGGAAAGTTTTGAGTGAGGAAAAGAAGCATTCAATTTGCAGTGGTCTCTTACATTGAACCGTTCTGTTCCTCAATCAAAACCTTTCTTCGTTATTTCTTCATCAGTTAAGCAGGCAAAAGGTCTGGAGTTGATTCAAGGTGTGGCATTCGCATTTGGAAGCTGTTGCTGTGAACCCACAACATGCGGTCAAAGGAGCTCTCAATGCAAGTGAAACAGGCCATCCTTAGGCTGCAAAAAAATAAAAAATCCACAGAGAAATAGCATGAACATTAGGAGTGGCCAAATCAACAGTTTGGTACATTCTGAGAAAAAATGAGCACACTGCTGAGCTCTGCAACACAAAAAGGCCTGGACGTCCACGGAAGACTACAGTGGTGGATGATGGTAGGATCCTTTACATGGTAAAGAAAAACCCCTTCACAACATCCAGCCAAATAAATAACACTCGCCAGAAGGTAGGCATATCATTATCCAAGTCTGCCATATAGAGAAGACTTCACGAGTGCAAATATAGAGGGTTCACCACAAGGTTCAAACCATTCATAAGCCTCAAGAATAGAAAGGCCAGATTAGACCAAAAGACATAAAAAAAACTGGACAAAAAGTCCAGCCCATTTCTGGAACAGCATTCTTTGGACAGATGAAACAAAGATCAACCTGTACCAGAATGATGGGAAGAACAAGAAACCAGGCAAGCCTAGTTCAGCCGGCCCGCAATAGAAAGTGTTGATCGTGGCTGCCTTCTCGAGATTCAAACCCAGGTCGCCCATGTGAAAGGCTGTGTCTTTAACCACTACGCCACAGAGCTGACCATTTACCGAGTGTCAGTATAGCATGCCGGGTGTCAGTATAGCATATTGACATTATATAATATTGTCATGCATTAACCTCACGTCAAGTTTGAAAATTTTGTTAGACACCATTAACCATCGTGTTAAACTGAGTAACGTTTATTATTAAGTTTACCTCCACCACAAATTGTATCTATGAACTGCATGACTTTTGCCACTGGCCGTTTTAAAAGCTTATTAGCCAGTAATATGCTGCTAGACGCCATTACGCATTTTGTTAAACTTTGTAACGTTTCTTATTAATTTTACCACCACCACAAATAGCAACTGTTAACTGTATGGCTTTTGGCACTGGCCGTTTTAACAGCTTATTAGCCATTTGTGAATGACATTGATACAATAACTACTCTATCAATATAGGTGATGATTTACGTCAAGTGAAAAGACGAGAGAATCGTGTAGCCAGGTTAGTGTTTGACTATCCTGAAGAAATCTTAAGACATAATTCGAAATTCCACCAGAAATAGTCGCAACATAACAGTAAACTAGTGATGGCCATACTTCTAGCAGCAGGATACTATGCTAGCAGTGCTAACTCAGATTTTCTTTTTCAAAATAAAAGCCATCATTGAACTATATAAGGCGATACAGTTAACAATCTAGTCTGTGAAACTAGTCTGTCATTTTATGTTTAATGTCCATTCCAATGTTGTTCTTGTCTGTTGTTTTTTTACATACTAGATTGTTAACTGTATGGCCTTATACATTTCAATTATGGGTTTTTTTGTGATAATGAAAATCTGAGTGCTGCCAGCATAATATCCTGCTGCTAAAATAACGCTAATGAAGCCTCGTTTGGCCATCACTACAGTAAACAGTTTCATTTTATGCTTCCCGTAGCTACAGAAGGTTGTAGCCAGCAAAGTTTTTGTCTATTCTGAACAAATCCTCTTTTACCACTGGCCGTTTTAACAGCAAATTAGCCATTCGTGAATGACATTATCTATCAATATAGGTGACAATAACTGACTTTTGTCAAGTGAAAAGACAAGCGAATCGTGTAGGCAGCGAAGTATTTGTGTATCCTGAACAAATCCTAATACCCACCAGAACTGTTTTATTTTAGGCTTCCTATTACGTTGCTAGATAAGGTTATAGCCAGCAAAGGTTTTGTCTGTCCTGAACTTCAGGCATAATGTGTTTTGACTGTTAGGGGAGTCGAATGCAGCACCTGTTGTTCCGTAGCCCGCGTCTCTAACCACTACGCTATTTAACAAGGGGTAGTTCGTCAGTCAGGGACGGACAGACGGACTCAGTAAGATATTCACTCTTCTAGGCCGGCTCCGCTTACGTGGTCCGGGAAAAAAAGTATGGAGAAGGCTTGGAATGGCTCATGATCCGAAGCATACCACATCATCTGTAAAACACGGTGGAGGCAGTGTGATGGCGTGGGCATGCATGGCTTCCAATGGCACTGGGTCACTAGTGTTTATTGATGATGTGACAGAAGACAGAAGCAGCCGGATGAATTCTGAAGTGTATAGGGATATATTCCGTCAAATTCAGCTAAGTTGATTGGACGACACTTCACTTTACAGATGGACAATGACCCAAATCATACTGCGAAAGCAACCCAGAAGCAGTTTAAGGCAAAGAAGTGGAATATTCTGCAGTGGCCGAGTCATTCACCTGATCTCAACCCGATCAAGCATGTATTTCACTTGCTGAAAACAAAACTTAAGGCAGAAAGACCCACGAACAAACAACAACTGAAACAGCTGCAATAAAGGCCTCACAAAGCATCACAAAGGAGGAAACTCAGCGTTTGGTGATGTTCATGCGTTCCAGACTTCAAGCAGTCATTGCCTGCAAAGGATTCTCGACAAAGTATTAAAAATTAAAATTTTATTAATGATTGTGTTAATTTGTCCAATTACATTTGAGCCCCTGAAGTAAGGGGACTGTGTATGAAAAAGGTTGCAATTCCTAAACGTGGTGGCATACAGAACCAAAATTATGAAAATTGTGTCAGTGTCCAAATATTTCCAGACCTAATTGTACATGCATAGAAATTTCATTAATTTTTTTGATAATTCCCAGTTATTTGGTGCACACGCAAATCTTAGAATTTATTAAGAAATGTACATAACTTTAAGGGAGAATGGAACAGAAAAAGAGAGAAAGAAACAGAGAAAGAGATAGAGAACAGAGAAAAAGAGACAGAGATAGAGATACAGACAGAGAAAAAGACAGAGATAGAGAACAGACAGAGAAAAAGAGACAGAACGAGACCAACAGAGAGAAAGAGACAGGGAGACAGCGAGAGAGATAGAGACAGAAAGAGAAAGAGGGATAGAGAAAGAGTAAGATGGTTATGCGTCCAACGTGTTCAGAGCTATATGAAGCTTTATTGTTGTGAGTGTTAGAAACATTGAAGTAAAACCCAAGAACGGGGTCAATTTGAACCGCAGGTCCCAAATTTACATAAACAAAATTATAATAATCACATCGAGAGAAAGCACAAGCTGATGAGTAATTCAGTTTAACTTGCTAGTTAATAAGGAGTCAGACATTATAGTGTTTGCTTTTTTGCCTTGGGTCTAAAAACAGCTTTGAATAACTTATCTGTACAGTGCATCTCTACTCTGAGCGTCTGCTTAGACCCACGAAAACTCAGCCTGCAGCAGCGTACCTACATACTGCTCGGCTCCACGTCTAGAAGGACAATTTGATTTTAGATCCCTTCTCACTGAATAATTCAATGGGCCAAGAGAAACTGTAATCCATCATTCCGTTTTTGGTTACACTTTATTTTCAGGGATGCAATTACTTCTGATTTACATCTAGATGCATATAACCATACTATCAACTAAATATTTGTTGAAAAGCAACTGCTTGCAAGTTAGGGTTAGATTTAGAATATGGTTTAGGTAAAGGTTAAGATTAGGGTTAGGATAAGGGCTAACTGTTAGTAGATAGTGAAAATATTACTGATAGTCTGTTGAGTATCTAAAGGTAGACATTTGGGACTCCGAAGTAAATGTTACCCAGTTTTTTTCAAAGTGTTACCCATATTAAATTTTACCATTGCTCAGGTGTCCAAGTTTTGTGCTGCTTTCAAAATGTTATGTGTCTTTGTGTTTGCCTGGGATACAGGCGGTTTCTGAATGGAAGCCCTGCCATAAATTCCAGCGTGGAACTCACAACGTCCATTTTTTCTTGACACTGGATCACTGAGGTGCTGATTCAATTCTGTGGTCATTTTCGAGGCTGTGCTTTGGGGGCATTGAGCAACTATCCTGTTAACTATCCTTTCTGTCTATACCTGTCATCAGCTTTGACTTGTGACCACTGATCTTCTGTGCCAATGCAATTTGTCCATTTTCAGCATTTGCTGTCATGATTTTTGAGATTTCTGCTCCCCTTGACAAATTTGATAATTAAGCAGATTTTGTGACCAATCCACTCGCAATTCGGGCACCGACTATTTGGCCTCTTTGGAACTCAGTAGTTGCCTAATGTTGCTTTGAAAACTCAAATATCAGTGTTAATTGTCAGACCTCTTTTATAGCCGACAACTATGTACTGCTAATTGCCAATCAACGTAATATGAACTCTGCAACTGTGTTTGAAATTGTGATTTGGTGACTTCAAAAAGTTGCAGTCCTTTTCATGTGGTTTGTCTAAATGTGTAGAATAGCAGGAAATATGCTTTGAAATGGCTACATTTTCTCTCAGTGAACAGTTTGGGATGGTGATGTGGAGGTTTGTTATGAGAATAAAAGATTTTCTCTTAGACCTTTGCTATTTCGGAAACATGTGTGACCAGACCTATAGTCTGGTCACACATAAAAGTAGCTGGGTATCCATCTCATAAGCTACAACAACACCCTTATGAGCAATTAACAATAACTCATCTTAAGAAATAATAACCCTCTTATGCTCGCTGATAATAATGCATGATATGAGTTTTACAATCTTCTGAGAGCATTCATTTTAACCCCGGTTATTAGCTCTAATACCTTTTGTTAAGAAATGTACATAACTTTAAGGGAGAACTTTTGTTATAGGCTGTATTAACACTCTCATGAGCACTCACCCCATACACCAGCTCTCCCACCATGCCATTCCACATCTTGGTGTCAGGGTCTCTGGCTCCATACTTCCCATCTGATACCACCTTCAGTTTGTAGTGGTACCCAACGTGCTTGGCAATCTCCGCCGCTAGCTCCACAATGTAACCCTCATACTTCTCATTTCCTTCAAACTTCTCATGGTTCTTCTTCAACATCACATATGGGGATTCCTGTAGGAGAGTAATAATACAGTTGGAATGAGCAAGTGTCAATAAAAAATGTGAGGTATATTTTGGTCTTTTTATGCTTTTTTGATAGAGAATGGAGGAGAAAGGCTAGGCAACAACTAGGCCACATGTCTCTATTCCATATAGCACTTTTCATTGCAACAACAAAGTCACTTTCAAAACAAAATGACAGAACAGATATGATCAAACAGCTTTGAATTCCTTTCAGTTACAGAGGTTATACTAGGAGCTTGTCCCGGACCATACATAAGAAACTGACTAGTGATGCACCGATCCCGATACTGGCATCAGAACTGTGTCCGATACAGGCAAAAAATACGAGTTCAGATATCGGTGATGTCTAGTCTATGTAATGAACCAATGACACAAAACAGATTGTCCAAAATGTTCCTTATGAACTCCACAACAATCACAACAATAACAGTAGTCTGGAAATACTTTTCCTTGCTCTACCTTGGAGTGTTCATGGAGTGTATTTGAAAATATTTTAAAAATAATTTTATGTTGTTAAAACTGTGTACGTTTTTTAGGAAAAGGTTATATGCCATGTACTGGAATAATGGCAATCATATGAAATTTTCCCTAAAGCAACAATACTTCTTCAGCAACAATCTAGTAAATTATTCAAACACAACCCTGGGGGGGTAAATGTAACTGCCTCATAAAGTCTATTACCAGTTGACAATCATAAGACCTTACTACAGTATATGGGATGCATGCTTCATATTCAGTAGGTCATGATAATAGCTCTACCACTGTAATGGAAGAGAAAAGAACTGGCTACTATGGAACTGGTTCAATCATGGTTTGGTCCTGGAGAGAACTTGCAATATATATTTATTTTCTAATAATGTTGTAACACGTTCTTTGTTATTGCTGTCACCTAGCTACAACCATGTTGTGAAATAATGATTGCTAATACACCTACAATTAATCTCTGTGAGTCATTATGTATTTGTCATAACACTGTAGACCTACAACTAATAAAAAAAAACCTACCTATTTTCTAATTAGCCATCATTACACTGCATGGCCCTCTCACAACCATGACCTATTACAATGAACACAATAATATCATTATATTTTGTCATCATCAAAGAGCACTGCTAACTGTGAGCCTGGAGGTCCATTACTTGGACTTTTGAAACCTGGTGAACCTAACACTGACAGGTTTACTGGCTACCCAAACACATGTGGGTGTGTGTGGAGTTTCTCTGTGACTGTATTGTACATGGGGAGAGTGGAGCGGACAAGCACTGACAGCCTACCTCTGCTCTGAGGGGTTATTCTATTCCTGCTCAACCAGCCAGACAACCAATTGGACCTTTTCTCAGACATATTGGACATCCTGGCAAGATTACAGTTGACATGACACCTGCGGCCCTCTCTCTTTCCTTGCTCTTTTTGTCTCTCTCACTATCTCTCTTTATCGACTCTCACTATATGTGTGTCTTTGTCTCACACACTGTCTTTTTTATTTTCTCTTGCTCTACATCATTCTGGCAAACCTGCAATGAACTAACCAAATATATACAATTTTAAAATAAGGGTGGAACTAGAGATCGACTGATTGATTGGGCGGGCCAATTAATCTGGGCTGATTAACAACTACACAAGGTTGATAGTATTAATTGGCTAACTAGCTGAATAACCAGGCTTCTAGCTAGCTACAGCATTGAATATAATTTGTGTGGTACCAAATCTCAGCTATATAGCCTACTTTACAGTGGTTCCCAACCTTTTTCTGTAACTGTACCACCTACTGAAATTGGACCTTCAGTGAGAAGCGCTGAAGTATCCCATCACATGCATTTCCCTAATATCACTATGGTAACATGAGTTTTCTTAAGAATCTCCTGTAGATAGGCCAAGCACCTCCATGGGGTCCTTGTACTCCTGGATGGGAACCACTGACCTACTACATCTACCTTGACTGCTGGTTTCAAGAAACACATACAAGAAAAGTTGTATGAATTGCAAGGTGGAGAGAAGGGCGGGATTCATTTCACTGAAAACAAGGAAGGGAAATAGTAATAAATACAGTATCTCACATTTAGCTACAGCCTATGAAGCCAGTAATCTGTTCTCAAACGTTTTGACCCATAACAGCAGTGATTTTTGCGACCATGTCAGAGGCACATGCAAAAAACATGAACAAAGAAAAATTGCTGCAAACATAGCTTGTCCAACCAACAATCCATTTTCAAAAACAATACACAGAAATAAATTGTTTAAAGGCTGCATTTTTAGATAAAAATACTCATTAATGACTGCTGACAATATTCACAAAGGACAAACAGAATCGTTCTGTATTTCACTGTAAGAATTAACATTTCATTAAAAAATTACTTCACTTGTGTTTTTTGTACATACATTGTAATTTAGGGTTTAGTTAGGGGGATTTTCAGTCAATCAGACAAATTGCGTCTTCATAAACACAGCTGTCTTGTCACAGATTGAGATACCTGTCTGAGCTTAGGACTGTGTGTCTGTGTCAAGCTTTCAACTGAGTGGCTGTCAGCTACACTGTTGTCGTGGTAACGATGACGAGTGGGTTAGATTTGACAGCAAAACCGTATTTTAATTGTGTCTTTCATTATAATGTAGGTGTAATTTGCTAATATTGGCCACAGGTTGTAAAAGTGGCAGTGTAGAACCAAAAAGGGTCCTCGAAAATTGTGTTTGATATCATGTATGTACCAATTTGTAACCTATCTATGGCTAACTGAGGTTTGATAGAGATTCTACATATATATTGTGTACATATAAACAACATATTATACAAACAGCCCAAAATGGGAGGTATAACAAGTTATTTTATTAAATGCAAAAGTCTCAAACTGTATCTTTCAGTTTATGGTTTAATATTAGATATAGCAGAAAGTATCTGTATAGCAAGCTGTGTAGCAGTTCATTTATTGAAGCAGCCCTTATTGCCAGTGCCAGCAGTGTTGATTGGTTGGCCTGGGCTGCACTCTTTTTTTGTGACTCAAGTCTGAGCTCCCAAGATAAAGCTGACACCCATGCTAACTCAGGCACAATAATCAAGGAATACACAGTGCAGTCTGTAGACATTAGGCATTCATCTTTGATGATTAAAGAGAATTGCTATTGATTTTTAAGTGTTATTCAGTATAAAAAGTGTAACGTATAGCTTAATGCGACTTTTTGTGGGCTGCTTGATTTACTAAGTGCTTTCTCGGGGGAGAATTCATCAGGTAGACTTACAAATACGGGTATAAGGCAAAATGCACAAGAGTACAATTTGTTGCCCAAATTTACATATTCCCTCTGGACACCTATAGAACCCCCAGGTGCTTTCTGGTTATTAAGCTGGATATGTATGTTCTGCGCTCCTGCCTTTCTGCATCAAGACTGATGACTCGTTATTAATTGACCTGGGTACTATAAAGATTCAAAATCTATTTCATTGATGTCATATATTAAGAGATTACATAAAACATGCTGATTGTTCTTTCAGTATAATAATTTTTAAAAAATTCAATTGATAAATTGCATATCGTTTTTGTTGGTACCCTGAAGTAGTATCGTTACTGGCCTTGAAAAATCTCAATTTGTCGACCTCTACTAGAGATGAGCCGGTACATTGGAGGATCAAAGGGAGAGGAGACAGTACCCATAGGTCGTTACAATCTGCACTAGTGATTTAGCTAAGACTATGCTGAGCACGCTAAGTTCATATTGTATCAGTTAATGTAGAGGCTGGTTTTCCTCTGTGTATTACGGTTCTAACTGTCCTCCTGCTGGTTATGGATAAAAGGAAGGAAATAAACGCTACACAAAGAGCCTCTATGTCCTCTGGCAGAAAGACAGGACCCCAGGGAGGGAGTGGAAGGAAAGGTCAGTTTCAGAGCAGTTTGACAAGCCAACTCACACACACACAAACATGCACACAGCAGGTCTTCCATGACTCACTCTCTCACTGACCTATAATAGGTCCACTGAGACTCACTGCCACTCAAGAGCAGAAACAACACACACACACACACGCGCGCGCGTGTGAAAACACACCTATGTAGACACACGAACACACAACTCCAAAGCTCTCGTCCTAACCTGGCACGGATGCATGATGGGCGGGCAGTAGGCTGCTTAATCACTCATCCCATTAACTATCTCTGGCTAGGCCGTACCTCTGCCCTTCTCAATTCTGCTTCTCCACCCACACAATCTGGAAACCACCGGCCAACTAGCCAGTCCTAGCCTACTACCACATATGGTGTCTTAACATCAATATAGTCACTTGCATGCTCAGGGATTCAATCTGCAGTAGCAATTTTTCAGTTGCTGGTCACATGCTCTTAACTGCTAGTCTACCTTTAGCCTCCAGTAACGAGATTATGCTAAGACGAGCCTGTCTAAACATACTAAAATCTGGAAACAGACTACTACAGTACTACCTTACATCATCACAACATTGTACAACATAACCTTACATTTGTGTTTTCTAACTGTGTGCGGCGGTGTTAATGTGGTGGTAAATTACTCCTATCCTCCATAAACCCCCTCGCCACTGGCCACAAACCCAAACTAGAGGTCCTGTCTATGGGCAGGGGACATCAATGAGCCTGGGGAAAGGAAGGAAGAAGCAGGGGGGAGACCAAAAAGATCAATATGGAATACTAAACAGGCTATAGGCTAGCAGGGTGCCCAGGAGAGTAGAAAAGATAAGGCAAAAAGAGAGGGATGGAGGAAAGAAAAATAGTGTAGGGCTACTGAACAATATTCTTACTGGGATAGATTTTAAAAAAGGCTGTATACAGGAGGACACATTTTTGTCTAAACTTTTTTGAAACCAATATAAAAAAAAACTATCCACACAAATTAAGTGACAATTAAGTGGTGACATGTCCAACATGTTGCTGGCCAGTTATGTCCGCATAGCCTGATGTGATCAGAGCAGGTGGAATCCCCATCAATGATCATGATGAGGCAGTAATATCCCATGATTTGTGGGCAGACTGACCCTATATGTTTTAGCAGCTTAGATTGGCTGTAACTGGTACATTGGGTGATATTGATTGAGAGCACTTAATGGATGGGACTAAGGGAAAAAAGATTCTCCCACTGGAGAATATCGAATAAGGGCTTATTTTGACACTAGACAGATTTTTTCATGTAGATGTTCTAAAAGGAATGCTCCGACTGGATAAATGCCATTCCACAAAAAAACGTGGGATGTCAGCTGAATAGCCCTGAGTAAAGTGTATCAGTGGAAATACATTTCTGTAGCATACTGCAGATGGTTGATAATCGAAAAACAATTATAATCACTAGGCGTATTAGTATACACAAACTACTAAACACTAATTTGTTGTGTAAAAAAGCACAAATAATCCCTCACACACACAGACACACACAGACACACACACACACACACACACACACACACTGACCAGGATGGTGGTAACTATGTAGGTCCTGTTCTGTAGGCCGTAGTTACTTTCGTTGCTGCCTCTCATGAAGGTGGCTGTGCTGACATACTTCTCATCCTCGTTCCAATAGCCAACCTGATAAACACCCATGACAAACAGACGTCAACATTGGAGCACTCACTGTACTGTCCATATGACATTAGGCTGTAATGAAACGAAATTGGACATGTATTGTTTCATAAAAAAATATCTTTTAAAAGGTGCAATTATGTCCTTTTATTAGCCACTTGATGAGCAGTGCCTTCTGTCTCTCTCTCTTCATCTGTCTCTCTTTGTCTCTCTCTCTCTCATGTGTCTCCCCTCTCAGTCTCTAGGAGCACTAATTTATTCAGACCACTTCACTTTCTCCATAAATTGTTGTGTTACAGAGTGAATTATAACTGATCACATATATATTTTTTGCCATCAATGCAATCAATTTCTAACAATACCCCATAATTAAATAGGGAAAACATATTTTAGAAATCCCTGCCAATTCACTGAAAATAAGAAACTGACATATTTCATGTACATGTGTTCAGACCCCTTTTCTGTACTTTGTAGAATGGCCTCAAGCAGAGATCAAAGATGTATGTCTTGTTGGGTATGCCTCAACCAGCTTTGCACACTTCCAGCCTTGCACACTGGATTTGGGTAGTTTATTCAATCTCTAGGTCTCCCCATACATGTCCAATGGGGTTCAAGTCTAGACTTTGGCTGGGCCACTCAAGGACATCCACAGATATGTCCCAAATCCACACCACTGTGGTCTTGGCCGTTGGCTTTTGGATCTTAGTCATGCTGAAAGATACACCTCAGTCTGAGGTCCTGTGCACTAGATAAGGTTTTCTTCAAGAACCTCCATATTTTGTTCTGTTCATTCTTCCCTCAATCCTGACCTGTCTTCCAGACCCTGCCACAGAGAAGCACCCCATAGCATGATGCTCCCACCACCATTAGCCAGATGATGAGCAACACATTGTTTCGGCCAGATGTAGCACTATTCAGGCCGAATTGGTAGATTTTCTTGCATTTGAGCTGAATTTGGATTGCCATGGCAAAGGGTTTGAATACCGTTGAACATGATATATTATTGTTTCTTATTTTCAATAAATTGGCGTGCATTTCTTCATGTTTTCACAATTTAAACATGTTAGGTCTTTAACACAACACAGCACAACAGAGCAGGTGACGGCTGTGCAAATGACAGGAGACTAGTGAAATGCTAATGGAAATGAATCCGCAAATGTATATTTTAAAGTACCATTACATCCTACTGGATTTTAGAGAGCTCAAGACTCACCTTCTTAGGTCCAGAGGGAGCTAGCTCCATGACACTGACGGTGAAGTTGGTCCTACGTCCTTTCTCATTGAACTGGATATGACCTGTCAGACCATCAATACGCACCTGACACACAGTGAGGGACAGAATAGATAGTATATACACAGACAATACAGGAAGCAGTTACAATAGCTAAAGTGAAAGTATTCTTCTATAATCCTTTGACAGACAATAGATTTGAATTCTGTTTCTTCTAGAGAATTATTTGGATGATCTGATTAGCATGTTATTTTTAGCATGATTCTATGTGAGCATTTTCCATGTGTTCTGTATATATTTTCTGTGTGCGTTTGCATGCATAGTGTGTGTGTGTGTGTGTGTAGTGTTGGCATAATATAACATAGCAGTCGTTCAAAGAAACGCCTAAAGGTAAATCCTCACAAAAGTCTTGACGAGAAGGAAAAACAATGTCAGGGGAGGTTATATTCTCTAAATCTGGAGGAGTTAAGCTGGGGTGTCACTTTGCCAACAAATCCAGTAAATGTTCAGAAAGAATGAAGCTGGAGTGTTGACTTGTTAAGTAATCAAGTAATTTTTAAGTGCCCTCCATAAGTGAAGTCAAAGTTATTGCAAATGGACACTCAAGGCATATGAAAATACAATGAAAAGATGGATCTTTTAAGGCAAAAGTCTGTCACCTTTTATTTCTGTCTGTTTTAACACGTTAACATTTAAACTTGGAAGTCACTTCTCTGGCTCACTCTTCCCATTTCCTTAAAAAAAAATTAACATCTGCTTGTTGTCCACTTTGCGGAGGGTGATGTTGGCAGGATGATGGTCTAAATTTAACGGGCAGAGCACCAATCTCATCTTTACCCAGAGGCGGATGTCACTCAAACCACAACTACACACTGCCACTTGACAGCCTAAGGCACAACAAAGACACCAGGACTGTGTGTGAGTGTGCATTTGTGTCAGGTAGTGTTTTTGTATATGTCAGTGTGCATGTACCTGTGTGTGTGTGTGTGTGTGTGTGTGTGTGTGTGTGTGTGTGTGTGTGTGAATCCCTCCGCACTTATGCAGAGCCCCAGGAGAGAGGCTATGTGAGAGCCTAATTGAACTGAAATATCTATAAAATCATTTCTTAATGACAATATCTAGCCATTAAAATCATTGGTATCTGAAAATAGCTCCTTAAATTGCCTTCAGGACAATAGGGCAACTGGTAATCACACAGCAGCATGGTAATGGTAGTTATTCAGTCTATCGGCCTGTCTGTTTCTCTCTGTCTGTCTCTCTTTAGCTGTATCTCTCTGCCTGTCTCTTTCTCTCTGTCTCTCCACCTGTCCCTTTCTGTCTGTGTCTCTCTGCCTGTCCCTCTCTGCCTGTCCCTGTCTGTCTCTCCCTGCCTTTGTCTCTCTGTCTGTCTCTCTGCCTGGCTCTGTCTGTCTCTCTCTATCTCTCTGGACACTTTGTGATGCCAAAGTGCATTATTTCTCATCTGGGAAAATCACATTACTAAACACCATTGTTCATGTCATATTTTATAACAATCACAGCCAGGCTTTATTTCCTGCAGGTTTTGTTTACCTAATGTGATGTCACTTTTCATCCAGCAAGCTAGTAGGAGCCTCCATCGGAATGTTAGGTGACAGAATGGAGATGTCATTGTTCAGCAGGGCCTAACTCAGCATGGGTTAGCCCACGTGCCACTCATCACTTTGTGTGTGTGTGTTTCTGTGCTTGTGTGTAATAATGTAAGACCGGGTAGGAGTATCAGTCTTATCTCCTAGCAGGGGAATCTGTGTGTGTTTGTATGTAAGGATTGAGTGGCAAAATCAATATAAAATGTAATTTTCTCTAACAATAAAAGACAAATGTGCTGTGGCAATACAGCTTGGCTTGGTGTCCTGTCTCCCTGCTACTAAGCTAAGAAAACAATGTCAGTGGGAATTCTTCCTTTTTTGGCCTGATTTTATCATAACATTGGCGCATTTACACCTATTTTCAGTTTTTTACGGTTGCTTAAGCATGATTTTGAAACCAGGGCTCATTTCGTCAAAATACTGCATACAGTTCACTCAACCACGCACACAAGTAGCAGAACATCTCAGATCTTTTGCGAAACACTTAATTCAAAACTTCTTTCAGAGATATTTGTTAAGAGTAAAGTACATGAATATATTGACCAAACACAAGACACAAGACTAGTACAGCACACAGATTAAATTATTAATTTCTCCCCACATTGTAAAAGCAGTCAATACATCCATGCATTTCCAAAGGTTGCATTTTGCACTGAAAATCAGAACAGAACATATTCTAAATAGAATAATAAACACAGCAAAAACATTTGTGGAGACAAAAAAGAAAGCATGAATTTACAAAAACCCTAAGCATCATCTCTTGGCCAAGATGGTTCAGGCCATAGCACTTCGTCCACATCACAGGCTATGGCCTCTCTCACAACCCAACAAGGGAAGAATCTTCTTGAATGGCAAATCCATCCTCGCACCAGACCCTGCCTCAATTTGGTCACAGGCCTCCTACATGGCTTGAATGAGCGGTATCCTGACATGGAGACCGTAAACCTTCCACTGCCAAAAAACTCCTCAATGGGGTTAAGGAAGGGAGAGTATGATGGGAGATTATTGTGGATGCTGATGAAACTAGTTTTGGACCAAAGCAGATCAGCGGAAAGATACATTGTCCCAGATGACAATGTATAATCATCTGCTCTGCATCAATGTGGTGTTCTGCAGTGACGATGTTGTGTAGTCTATCTAAAAAGGTGAGTATGTGGCCCATGAAGTAAGGACCTAATTTGGCATGGTGGTGGAGGATCCCATTTTGCGTGATTGCAGCGCATATTGTGATGTTACCACCACATTGGCCTGGAATATACAAAATAGCTTTGTAGTCAATGATGTTTCTCTCTCTTTCTCTGTGGGTTCCCCCTCTCATCCTCACTCCCCCTCTTCCTCAATATTGCCTTCCATTTTTATGAAGCCAAGTAAATTCACCTGTTTATAGTGCTTACGCTTGATTGTTGAGTTTACAATTAAGCGCCTAAGTGTCTGTACACCTGGAAGCTGTGTTTGATCAATTGGTTCATAGGTGGGGTATTTTGAAAGGCAGTGCCTTGAAATGGCAAAGAAGTGACATCATGGTAGATTTCTGTGTCTAATGTAGGAAAGTATGTTTAGTGTTTTGCAAAAAGTGTGAGGCTGAGAATGTGCTTATAGATGTGTAGATCTGGACTGAGGTTTTGCTCTTTAAGTGTCAGGTTTCACTAACTTTGTGTTATTTTTAATTATAGCATGTAAGCAATTGTAAAAACTGTAAAGAAAATATATACTTTGTGTAAAAAGTATATATTTTCATTATATTTTCATCACTCAAAACCTTCCTTTTTGACATTTTTGGAAAGGAAGTAAAAAGGGGCAGTGGAAAGAAAAAGGTGCAGTGGTTATATATAATTATATATATATATAATTATGAGACCACTGCACCTTTTTCTTTCTTTTCCAAAAAATTCAAAAAGGAAGGTTTTGAGTGAGGAACAGAAAGGTTAAAATTAAGAGACCACTACAAACTGAACGCTTCTGTTCCTCACTCAAAACTTTGCTTTTCAACTTTTTTGGAAAGGAAAGATAAAGGTGCAGTGGTCTCTTAATTTTTTCCAGAGCTGTATGCTGTATTTTTGTATATATACTGTATTTTTGTATATATACTGTGTGTACATATATACAGTATCTCACAAAAATGAGTACACCCCTTACATTTGTGTAAATATTTGATTATATCTTTTCATGTGACAACACTGAAGAAATGACACTTTGCTACAATGTAAAGTAGTGAGTGTACAGCTTGTATAACAGTGTAAATTTGCTGTCCCCTCAAAATAACTCAACACACAGCCATTAATGTCTAAACCGCTGGCAAAAAAAGTGAGTACAGCCCTAAGTGAAAATGTCCAAATTGGGCCCAAAGTGTCAATATTTTGTGTGGCCAGCATTATTTTCCTGCACTGCCTTAACCCTCTTGGGCATGGAGTTCACCAGAGCTTCACAGGTTGCCACTGGAGTCCTCTTCCACTCCTCCATGACGACATCACGGAGCTGGTGGATGTTAGAGACCTTGCGCTCCTCCACCTTCCGTTTGAGGATGCCCCACAGATGCTCAATAGGGTTTAGGTCCGGAGACATGCTTGGCCAGTCCATCACCTTCACCCTCTTCTCACCAGCTTCTTTAGCAAGGCTGTGGTCAGGGAGGCTTCCAAGAGGCCTACAGCAACATTAAAGGAACTGCAGGAATTTCTGGCAAGTACTGGCTCTGTGCTACATGTGACAACAATCTCCCGTATTCTTCATGTAAATGGGCTATGGGGTAGGGTGGCAAGACGGAAACCTTTTCTTAAAAAGAAAAACATCCAAGCCCGGCTGAAGTTTGCAAAAACAAACATCAAGTCCCCCAAAAGCACGTGGGAAAATGTGTTATGGTCCGATGAAACCAAGGTTGAACTTTTTGGCCATAATTCCAAAAGGTATGTTTGGCACAAAAACAACACTGCACATCACCCAGAGAACACATTACCCACAGTGGTGGCAGCATCATGCTTTGGGGCTGTTTTTCTTCAGCTGGAACCGGCGCCTTAGACAGGGTGGAGGGAATTATGAGCAGTTCCAAATACCAGGCAATTTTGACACAACACCTTCAGGCGTCCGTTAGAAAGCTGAAGATGAAGAGGAAGTTCACCTTTCAGCACGACAACGACCCAACGACCCAAAGCTTTGTCTCATTCTTTTACATCACAAGAACCTGGCATTTTAACAGGGGTGTGTAGACTTTTTATATCCACTGTATATATATATGCTGTATTTATATATACTAAGATGAAATTGACTAGCTAAATATTGAACCCTAAAACATGAACAAAATGCTTTAGTAATTTGTATTTTGCTTCTGTGGCACTGCAGGAATTATCCTATCTCCGTGTGATTCTTTGTCTACCACTTAGCGATTATGCTAATGTAATAACTGTCTTCTGGTAGATAAAAGGGCTTTCACAAAAACCTTCTCAATGAAATGTTAACTACAAAGCAGCCTATGCCTACCTGGCAGAATGATGTCATGATAGCTCAGAGGCCATTTATTTGGCCAACTCTGCAGTCCCATTTGCACTACAGAAACAATGTTAACCAAACATGTCTCTCTCTGAAGCATGTCTGAATTAAGATACACATGAACAAAACAAGAAAAGTCAACATATGCTGTCTCCTCATTTCGTTTAGTAATGTTGTGGATTTAGAACATCAAGTTTTGGGCTCAGCCCTAGCGTGTGTGTGTGTGTGTGGTATGTGTGTGTGAGCGGGTGTTGGTGAATGAAGAAGTGTGTTTTGTGTGATTGTGAGTGTATGTGCGCAGTGTATGTGTTATGTGAGTGCATGTGTGTGGTATGCGTGTGTGTGTGTGTGTGTATGTGTGTGTGTGTGTGTGAGTGAATGGGTGTGTGTGTGTGTGTGTGTGTGAGTGAATGTGTGTGTGCTTACCTGTTGCAGGGCTCTTTGTATGTCAATGCCTTGACCCCAGGGTGCTGGGGGGTTGGCAAGGCATTCTCCAGCGTTGCCACGGCGCGAGATGTCTATCCTCTGCCTCCGAAGGTTCTGAAATGCTGTAGACATCACCTTCACTCCGTCATATGTCAGGGCTCCAGTGTACTAGAGACAGAGAGGGAAACAGAAAAGAGAGACAGATAGAGAGAGAGAGCGAGAGAGAGAGAGAGAGACAGAGAGCAGGAGCGAGAGACAGACAGACATAGAGACACAGAGAGAGAAACTTTTTATAGTTATAGAAACCTTTTATAATTAAGAACCTTTTTATTATTATTATTTAATCATCACTGATCTCTTAAAAACTTACTGGGCAAACCAGGAGAGACCCCATTTGAATATCAAGGTTTCAGGATATACATATACATATACATATATATATATATATATATATATATATACAGCTCCAGAAAAAAGAAAAAAATTTCCATTTCAACTTTTTTAGAAAGGAAAGAAAAAGATGCAGCGGTCTCGTAATTTTTTCCGGATCTGTATATATATTTATATTATGCTGTATTTTTGTATATCTTCTGTGTGCGTATATATATACACTGCGTGCACAATTATTAGGCAAGTGAGTATTCTGATCGTATCATTATTTCTATACTGCAGCTCCTAGAAGTCAAAAATCCAGTATCTCAAAATATTAGAATAAAAAATGTATAATACAGAAATGTCAACCTGAGAAAAGCTCTAATCAGCTAATCAACTCAAAACACCTGCAACGGTTTCCTAAGTATGTTAATTTATGCAGTCAATACTTAGTCGGGGCTCCTTTTGCACGAATTTCTGCATCAATGCCACATGGCATGAAGGCAATCAGCGTGTGGCACTGCTGAGGTGTTATGGATAGCAGCCTACAACTTGTCTGTGTTGTTGGGTCTGTTGTATCTCATTTTTCTCTCCGATCAGGCGAGTTGGCTGGCCAATCATGCTCATTAATACCATGGGCAGCAAACCAGTTACCGGTTGTTTTGGCATTGTGAGCAGGTGTCAAGTCTTACTGAAAAAGGAAATCTCCATAAAGTTTGTTAGCAGATGGAAGCATGAAGTGCTCTAAAATCTCCTGGTAGACGGCTGCATTGACTCTGGACTTGATAAAACACAGTGGACCAAACAGCAGATGACATGGCATTCCAAATCATCACTGACAGTGGAAACTTCACACTGGACTTCAAGCAACTTGGATTCTGTGCCTCTACACTCTTCCTCCTGACTCTGGGACCTTGATTTCCAAATGAAATGCAAAATTTACTTTCATCTGAACAGAGGACGTTAGACCACTGAGCAAGGGTCCAGTTTTTTTTCTCTTTCGCCCAGGTAAGATGCTTCTGACGTTCTCTCTGGTTCAGGAGTGGCTTGACACTAGGAATGCAACACTTGTAGCCATTTCCGGGACATGTCTGTGCGTGGTGACTCCAGCCTCAGTCCAATCCTTGTGAAGCTCCCCCAAGTTCTTGAATCGGCTTTGCTTGAATATCCTCTCAAGGTTGCAGTCATCCCTGTTGCTTGTGCACCTTTTCCTACCACACTTTTTCTTTCCAGTCAACTTTCCATGAATATGCTTTGATACAGCACTCTGTGAACAGTCAGCCCTTTCAGCAATGACCTTCCGTGACTTACCCTCCTCGTGGAGGGTGTCAATGAGTGTCTTCTGGACAACTGTCAAGTCAGCAGTCTTCCCCATTATTGTGGTTGTGTGTACTGAAGGCTCAGAGAGCTAATTAGCTGATTAGAGCTCTTCTCAGGTCGACATTTTGGTATTGTAATTTTTTATTCTAATATTTTGAGATACTGGATTTTTGATTTTCACAAGCTGTAAACCGTAATCATCAAGATTTAAACAAAAAAGGCTTGAAATATTTCACTTTATGTGTAATGAAGGTGTGCTGTGGTATCTGGCACCAAGATGTTAGCAACAGATCCTTTAAGTCCTGTAAGCTGTGAGCTGGGGCCTCCATGGATTGGACCTGTACATCACATCCCACAGATGCTCGATTGGATTGAGATCTGGGGAATTTGGAGGCCAAGCCACCACTTTGAACTTGTTGTGTTCCTCAAACCATTCCAGAACCATTTTTGCTTTGTGGCAGGGCACATTATCCTGCTGAAAGAGGCCAATGCCATCAGGGAATACCGTTGCCATGAAAGGGTGCACATGGTCAGCAACAATGCTCAGGTAGGTGGTACGTGTCAAAGTAACATACACATGAATGGCAGGACCCAAGGTTTCCCAGCAGAACATTGCCCAAAGCATCACACTGCCTCCGTCGGCTTCCCTTCTTCCCATAGTGCATCATTGTGCCATGTGTTCTACAGGTATGCGATGCACAGGCACCCGGCCGGCCATCCACGTGATGTAAAAGAAAACGTGATTCATCAGACCGAGCCACCTTCTTCCATTGCTCCGTGGTCCAGTTCTGATGCTCACGTGCCCATTGTAGGCGCGTTCGGCAGTGGTTACAGGGGTCAGCAAGGGCACCCTGACTGGTCTGCGGCTACACAACCCTATACGCAACAAACTGCGATGCACTGTGTATTCTGACACCCATCTATCAGTACCAGCATTAACTTTTTCAGCAATTTGAGCAACAGTAGCTCATCTGTTGGATCGGACCACATGGGCCAGCCTTCGTTCCCCACGTGCATCAGTGAGCCTTGGCCGCCCATGACCCTGTCGCCGGTTCACTGCTTTTCCTTTCTTGGACCACTTTTGAACACGCCACAAAAGTGGTTGCAGTTTTGGAGATGCTCTAATCCAGTCGTCTAGCCATCATAATTTGGCCCTTGTGAAAGTCACTCAGATCCTTACGGTTGCCCGTTTTTCCTGCTTCTGACACATCAACATTGAGGACAGAATGCTCTCTTGCTGCCTAATATATCCCACCTACTGACAGGTGTCATGATAACGAGATTGTAAGTGTTATTCACTTCACCTGTCAGTGGTCATAATGTTATGGCTGATCGGTATATACATGTATATATATATACCAATATACCGATACCGAATATGTGTATATACATACATATATGTATATATGTATATACATACATATACATATATATATATATATATATATGTATGTGTATATACATACATATATGTATATATGTATATACATACATATACATATATATATATATATATATATATATATATATATATATATATATATATATATATATATATATATATATATATATATATATATATATATATACACAGTGAGGGGAAAAAATTATTTGATCCCCTGCTGATTTTGAACGTTTGCCCACTGACAAAGAAATGATCAGTCTATAATTTTAATGGTAGGTTTATTTGAACAGTGAGAGACAGAATAACAACAAAAAAATCCAGAAAAACGCATGTCAAAAATGTTATAAATTGATTTGCATTTTAATTAGTGAAATAAGTATTTAATCCCCTCTTAAAGGGAGTGCTCGTAATCTCAGCTTGTTAACTGTATAAAAGACACCTGTCCACAGAAATCAATCAGATTCCAAACTCTCCACCATGGCCAAGACCAAAGAGCTGTCCAAGGATGTCAGGGACAAGATTGTAGACCTACACAAGGCTGGAATGGGCTACAAGACCATCGCCAAGCAGCTTGGTTAGAAGGTGACAACAGTTGGTGCGATTATTCGCAAATGGAAAAAACACAAAAGAACTGTCAATCTCCCTCGGTCTGGGGCTTTATGCAAGAGCTCACCTCGTGGAGTTGCAATGATCATGAGAACGATGAGGAATCAGCCCAAAACTACACGGGAGGATCTTGTCAATGATCTCAAGGCAGCTGGGACCATAGTCCCCAAGAAAACAATTGGTAACACACTACGCCATGAAGGACTGAAATCCTGCAGTGCCTGCAAGGTCCCCCTGCATAAGAAAGCACATGTAAAGGCCTGTCTGAAGTTTGCCAATTAACATATGAATGATTCAGAGGAGAACTGGGTGAAAGTGTTGTGGTCAGATGAGACCAAAATCGAGCTCTTTGGCCTCAACTCAACTTGCCGTGTTTGGAGGAGGAGGAATGCTGCCTATGACCCCAAGAACACCATCTCCACCGTCAAACATGGAGGTGGAAACGTTATGCTTTGGGAGTGTTTTTCTGCTAAGGGGAGAGGACAACTTCATCGCATCAAAGGGACGATGGACGGGGACATGTACTGTCAAATCTTGGTTGAGAACCTCCTTCCCTCAGCCAGGGCGTTAAAAATGGGTCATGGATGGGTATTCCAGCATGACAATGACCCAAAACACACAGCCAAGGCAACAAAGGAGTGGCTCAAGAAGAAGCACATTAAGGTCCTGGAGTGGCCTAGCCAGTCTCCAGACCTTAATCCCATAGAAAATCTGTGGAGGGAGCTGAAGGTTCGAGTTGCCAAACATCAGCCTCAAAACCTTAATGACTTGGAGAAGATCTGCAAAGAG
>JACXGI010008574.1:0-33098 GCA_016801175.1 Esox masquinongy | reverse complement strand
CTGTGTACAGTAAGGATGGGACACTGTTGACCTCAACTGAGGAGGTAATTGGGCGATGGAAGGAACACTTTGAGGAACTCCTAAATCCCACTAACACACCCTCTATAGTGGAGGCAGAGCTGGAGGCTGATGGGGAAGCATCGTCAATCTCCTTGGCAGAAGTCACTGAGGTAGTCAAACAACTCCACAGTGGCAAAGCACCGGGGATTGACAAGATCCGTCCAGAAATGTTGAAAGCTTTGGGTGTGGAGAGGATGTCTTGGATGACACGCCTCTTCAACATTGCGTGGGAGTCGGGGACAGTGCCAAAGGAGTGGCGAACCGGGGTGGTGGTTCCCCTGTTCAAAAAGGGGGACCAGAGGGTGTGTGCCAATTACAGGGGTATCACACTTCTCAGCCTCCCTGGGAAAGTCTACTTATAGGTACTGGAAAGGAGGGTTCGGCAGATAGTCGGACCTCAGATTGAAGAGGAACAATGCGGATTCCGTCCTGGTCGCGGAACAACCGACCAGCTCTTTACTCTTGCAAGGATCCTGGAGGGGGTCTGGGAATATGCCCATCCAGTCTACATGTGTTTTTTGGATCTGGAGAAGGCATATGACCGGGTCCCCCGGGAGATACTGTGGGAGGTGCTGCGGGAGTATGGGGTGAGGAGGTCCCTTCTGAGGGCTATCCAATCCCTGTACGTCCAAAGTGAGAGCTGTGTTCGGGTTCTTGGTAGTAAGTCGGACTTGTTCCAGGTGGGGATTGGCCTCCGTCAGGGCTGCGCTTTGTCACCAATCCTGTTTGTAACTTTCATGGACAGGATATCGGGGTGGGGAGGGGTGGCAGTTCGGTGGGCTAGGGATCTCATCGCTGCTTTTTGCGGATGATGTGGTCCTGATGGCATCATTGGTCTGTGACCTTCAGCACTCACTGGTTTGCAGCCGAGTGCGAAGCAGTTGGGATGAGGATTAGCACCTCTAAATCTGAGGCCATGGTTCTCAGCAGGAAACCGATGGAGTGCCTCCTCCGGGTAGGGAATGAGGCATTACCCCAAGTAAAGGAGTTCAAGTATCTCAGGGTCTTGTTCGCGAGTGAGGGGACAATGGAGCGGGAGATTGGCCGGAGAATCGGAGCAGCGGGGGCGGTATTGCATTCGCTTTACCGCACCGTTGTGACGAAAAGAGAGCTGAGCCGTAAGGCAAAGCTCTCAATATACCGGTCAATTTTCGTTCCTACCCTCACCTATGGTCATGAAGGCTGGGTCATAACCGAAAGAACTAGATCGCGAGTACAAGCGGCTGAAATGGGTTTTCTCAGAAGGGTGGCTGGTGTCTCCCTTAGAGATAGGGTGAGAAGCTCAGTCATCCGTGAGGAACTCGGAGTAGAGCCGCTGCTCCTTTGCATCGAAAGGAGCCAGTTAAGGTGGTTCGGGCATCTGGTAAGGATGCCCTCAGGACGTCTCTCTAGGGAGGTGTTCCAGGCGCGTCCAGCTGGGAGGAGACCTCGGGGTAGGCCCAGGACTAGGTGGAGAGATGATATTTCGACACTGGCCTGGGAACGCCTCGGGATCCCCCAGTCAGAGCTGGCAAATGTGGCTCGGGAAAGGGAAGTTTGGGGTCCCCTGTTGGAGCTGCTGCCTCCGCGACCCGATACCGGATAAGCGGATGAAGATGAGAGATGTATGTATTTGTAATACTACACATACATAAAATACTACACATACATAAATATTTTTATTACCTTCATTAACTGTGCATGGTCCTTGTCATCTGTTACAGCATATATTCACAAGATTGCAGAGCGGTGGGAGAAGTCATGTGTGACATCAGACTTCAACACTGACTAGGAGCAAGAATGCCAAAGAGGCCGACAATATATCAAGTGAGAAAATATTAGTTTTTTATTTTATTACTTTAGCCTTATGTAGGAAAGTATCAAGTGAGTAAAATATATCCAAATAGACAATTACTCTAGTAAAATATCTTGACTAAAATAATCTGGTAAAAAAGCCTTTTCAAATAATTTGTTGTTCTTTCATATATAAATCAAAAAGACTCAGGTCATCATCCTCCTCAACAGCCTCAGGAGGAGGAAGATCATCTTCCTTCCAACACGTCTCAACCATACCTCTCCACTAAAAAAAAGGAAAGACAAGGAGGCTCCTCTTAAAGCCAATCCTCCATTGGTTGTGAGACCAAAGACAAACCACCAGAATGGCATCAGTAGTGGTAAGTGACACAGAAGGGGCAACAGAGTCAGATATGAAGTAACATTATACTAATTTTGATGTTTGTTCTTTAAGTCACTAGCCACCCAGATCCAAGTTCCAGGCCAGACCAGATCACAGGCTAGACCAGTTCACAGGCCAGACCAGACCAGCATCTGAAAGGAACTAACTTAAATAGACATGGTGATTAACCTACCAGAACACAGGTGCGCACAGTGAACATACACATGCCACGATCCAGGGCTGCTTGGAAACCAGAGCATGGCACCTGGAGTCCTGTTATACTTTCAATGTTACTCAGCCCTGTCCTTGTCTCTTCTAGCTCTAAGACCTTGTTTTCAGACCTGTGAGCAATGTGTCCCACCAAACTCTACATGTACTTGTTATTTAACATTATAAATAAAATGACTGGAGGGTCCCTTGGAAATACTTTTAAAGACTTCGCACCTACTTCAAACACCTGATTCAACTAAAATGTTAAAGTAGTATGACAACCCCTAACAGTACGAATGTGCAGTTTTAATGCTTTGTTTGCATTTCAGACCTCAAAGTTGTCCTTAACCGGGGACAGAATGTTAAGCAAACCGTGTGGTGTGTTCGAGAAGGTCTTCACACTGGACTTTGCAACCCAACTGAACTGGTGCGGGAGGGGGCAGAAGACTGTCATCCGGTCAATGCCACTGAAGGATGCTATTATGTGTAAGTTCAACACTTGCTTATTTTTATAGAAGTTAAACATTGGTGGACAAAACCAACTCATCATTGGAAATGTGGATGCTGCCCATACTTCAGTGTTTCCTCTGGAAACGTATCTTGCTGTGGTGGGAATGTTGTTGAGCGGGGCTGCCCTCCATCTATTCTCTCTTCCCTCCCCTCCATCTCTTTCCTTCTTCACTTCCTCTTCTGTTATCTCCACCTCTTCTTTCGTCTCTTCTATCCTCTGTTCCACTATGGTCTACTCTCTCCTCTTCCATGTACCTTGTTGGCACTCTACTTTCTGTACCACTCTGTCCCTCATTATCAAGACTATTGTCTCCCCTGCCTACTGAAGTAATGCGTACACTTCTTATGAAAACGCAGAGCATAACCTTTAAGAGATGGTAATAATAATTTATCCTAATTAATAAGGTTATTCAGATTCAAGTATAATACATAATTTAATCCAACTTTAAAGTTACCTGACACTTGTCCCTGCTCCCCCATTCTCTTTTGTTGCAACAGCTTAAACTATTTACTTCTGAAGAAAATTACATTGAAAACCGATACATTTATGTTGTATTTAATGGTGGATGAACAATCATGGATAAGCATGGAAATAGTACTGTTAGTGTTAGCTAGCCAAACTTGCTTTACCTAATGTCTGTGTTTCTCAGTACGTGTCAATATAACTGGGGACACAATTGTGGCAGCAATATTGATAGCTACATCTTCTGGTGACTGGCCTTTTCTCTCTATCTATAACGTGTGTTTCTCTGATGACTGGCCCAATCCTTCCGTCTCCTTCCTGCTGGCAAACATTCTGATATCATTTGTTTAGCGTAGGGAGAACAAGAGTTGTTTTAAACGCAGGACATCTGTTTTCCTGTTTCAACTCGTCTGCTTAGAGCGTATTGGTAGCTCTGACTATGACAGTGTGATCTGCGTTTCTCAAATTGTTTTCAAATTGCATGCAGAAAATTGCTCAACGTGCTACATATCATAAGAACGGTTTTGTACACTGACAAATTGTGTACGTTGTCTAACAAAAAAATGTTTAGATGATGGCGCCATCACTTTAAATTGAATGCTACATAATCACTGTTATACTTATTGCAATCGCTTCATAGACGGCTTATGAAGCGATTGACGGCTTATGGTAGATGGCTTACGGTAGAGAAATGAACATTCAATTCACAGGCAACAGCTCTGGTGGACATTCCTGCAGTCAGCATGCCAATTGCACGCTCCCTCAAAACTTGTGACATCTGTGGCATTGTGCTGTGCGATGGAACTGCACATTTTCGAGTGTCCTTTTATTGTGGCCAGCCTAAGGCACACCTGTGCAATACTCATACTGTCTGATCAGCATCTTGATGTGCCACACCTGTGAGGTGGATGGATTATCTCGGCAAAGGAGAAGTGCTCACTAACACAGATTTAGACAAATTTGTGAACAATATTTGAGAGAAATAGGCCTTTTGTGTACATAGAGAAAGTCTTAGATCTTTGAGTTCAGCTCATGATGAATGGGGGCAAAAACAAAAGTGTTGCGTTTATAATTTTGTTCAGTGTAGATTGGAACAGTCGTAAGCAGTAACAGAATAGTTAAAACACTAACATTTCTGGCGCTTCTGTTCTGCCAGTGTAGAAAAATAACAATTTCACTCTTTTCTATAGTTGGTTTAACAACCAACAAATAACAAAACCTACAAGAACAGAAGAACACAATTTCCTATTACTGTTCCAATTACTCATCATCTGTTAAGATAGTTTGCTTATGTTGAAGTATCTCTCAAAGAGTAGTTCATAAACAATTCTCAGTTCATCATCTAACCAGATCTCAGTTGATATATAATTACATCTCATTGTTTTGTCTTGGAACTACAATCAAATTCACTTTTGTTTAACACAAATGATCAAGTACCTTATTGCCAATCAAAACATTTCATACCATCTTGAAGCTCAAATAACATAACTGTTATTTAACCTAATTTCTTTCTAGCACACCAAAGACACTCTGTAATCTTGTCATAAATCATGACCCCTTATGTCCTATCTTCCCAGAGCTTCTCCTGAAACAAGGTGTGAGGGTCTTGATTAAAAGTGAGTGACTCAATCTTGATCTATATACATGTTACACTTTTACACAGGGAAATAAAGAGTCCAGATACAATTCCCATCTTTTCCTACTCTTCAACTCTCGTCTGTACTAGATAAACTCTCAAAGTAATAGTTACAATTTTCTCTTAAAAATCTCTACTTTAAGGAAAGTCTCAACCCAGTGTCAGTTTGGCTTTCAACCTATTTGATGTTTGAGAGATAACGTAACCAAACAAAGTATTCAGTGTAACCGAATTAGAATAACAATTTTGATAATGTCACCAGCAAAATCTGTTTCTTTTCTAAAGAGTTCAACTGACTCTAAAACCCAATTTACATAACCCCCCACACTGGTGTTTGTGTGAGTGAGTAGAGCACTCCAGTGGTCTGGGCTTTTGGGGTCTGTGTCTTTAAAATTTAGACCAAATAAACTTCTCAACTTGGTTTTCTAGAACAGAAATTGATGCAGAATTATTTTCTCAGTTTCAATTAAAATATAGCAAAACTTAGTACCCATGTAAGGAATAACAAAAACGTGCTCCCTGGACCTTTTTACCCACTTATTCCATAATGCATGAGATTAACATGATTACTTATTCAAATATCAAACAAACAAACAAACTGAACAGTCACATTCTCATAGTCACTATTCATCCCAACAAATTAGTTCTTACTTTGCTAAACCAAATCAAAATGGCAAGATGTATTCTACTCAACCATTACCATGTGAGATTTTACATCAAACAAACAATTTCCAAAAAAACAAATTAGACAAATACTGTGAATGGACACTAAGGGACATAACAGATGCCAATTTTCTGTCAGAACTATGCAAACAGGAAAAACCCACTTGTTCATGTAACTATTTAAGTACCAATTTGATTTGCTTTGAACTCTCAGTTCAGCTCTTTTCCATCATAATTAATCATATCATAAATTCCCACCAGCTTTCACGTCATAAAGTCACCAGAAAATGACACCATGAGTGAAAGCAGAACCACGGGACAGAAAATTGGTAGTAGGGACGAATATAATATTCAATACGGAGCTGCATACTGTATATTCAGCAAAAACAAAATTGAAAATGATAAAACCCAACATCCACAAACAAAATCAAAACAACAAATGTGCCAAAAATATAACCCATATATCCTATTGACAAAGTTGTCTTACACAGTGAAACAACTCTCAAATTAGCATTTTCACAGGCAATGGCCAAACTACTTTGTGACAACACAAACATAATGTCCTGATTAACCTCCAAAAGTTTAGGGAATTTCTCCAATTTTTATGCATTTCTATTTTATTTTTATTTTAAATAGTGGCGGTCAGCCAAACCCAAATGCATATTTTGACCACGTCTGTGGTTCTATTGAGATCAAGATTGTTCTATCATCAACAATGGGAGATGACTGTAAGTCTCAACCTAAGTTTTCAGGTGGTCACAAAACCAGGAATTTCAATGTTTAAAGCTATTGAGAGGAAAATATATTTTGCCTTCACTCAATGTTTGATTATCCCAAAACTAAATATATTCATGTTGGGGAAATTACCACAGGTGAGATTAGTCTGAACACTCGAATATAACCCTTAGTAATAGGCTACTTTGATTCAATGGGAAAGGTTGGTAGGGGCCATCCCAGGGGGTCTGCCCCCCTTCCTGGAGCCCAGGACTTTACCCACCTCTGGTCGGCCATAAATAAAGGCCAAATGTATTATTTAAAATGTTCATAAAACTTAAGTTTCCACACATTAAAATCGGACATTTCCCTCAAACTATCTGTAGTAAGAGACGTCATTCTTTCAACTTAGCCGATATCCTACATTAACTGAAGGTTCAGAGTTATTGTCCCACCCATCTAATATCGTTGCAGTTTGTAAAATTGTGCTTGTCTTATCAACCCAGTAACAGTAGGGTGGAAAGTAAGAAACAGAATTCTCAAGAAAGGCGATGGTAACAGAAAACAGATTCATGATGTCACTACAACCAAGGTACAATCAATGAGTAATCCCAAGGACACTCAATCTAGACCTCTAAACACTGTCACATCATTCTACCCCATTTGTCCATTTGTCAGTTTACCATTTAAGAATTTAAACTCCATTAACGAGTATCAGGCGTCGGATTTAAAACACAAGTATTATCCCAGTTATCATTGTACATACAAATAAAGAGAAATTACATTATTTAACCAAACCCAAATTAACATTTAAAATAGGACATCTAATTTTTCCGTGGGGAATAAACGGGCCTTGGCTATTTCACCCTCTTTTGCAGACCGTGACTATATTGGACACAAATTCAGTCCTCATGGGACACAGCGTGTTTTCTTAACATTAAAGACTATCACTATGTGGATTCTTCATTCTACTACTTCATACAAGGAGAGAGAAAACACAATATTTTAACCTTTTGTAAGAAAACCACAAGACTATATTCTACCAAATTAGGAAATCATTGTACAAATTTCTAATTTATCACTCGGATTAGATTTAGGACATTATTATTGTATAGAATCCTAATTTATCAGACAAATATCTACATGTGTGCCAGCTAACAGCACAACAGGGGATAGCAAATGACAATCCTATGGACTTGGATCTTTGGCAAAGGCCGACAGAGTCGGCCTCGCCACAGAAACACATCAACGACGCAGTGGATGCCGTTCGGCTCAAGTGTACACCAAACAAATCAAAACAAACCCTGGCAATTTAAAAAAACTTCCAGGGTAACAACAATCTCGGTGAACGAGACCAAAAATTTCACCAAAGAATACAAAATGCAGGCCATCGGAACCCTCGTGCACTGGGAATACCAAAAGGGAAAATGCATTTACTAGGTCGACCACAACAAGATATTCACCAATGCCTGGGACTTGGGTCATGATCGTATACAGATCAAGGACAATCGGTACGTGTGCATATGCAGCTTCATTAACTCTACTAATCGCCAAACCACAAGTTGTCCAACAACTTTAACTTTTTACAGGAGCAATCTCTACTTCATCCAACTGCCTCTAAAATTGGTGGACATCGAGCTTGCGAAAAACAAACGAGACACCTTTCTCGGATTTCGCAAAGACGGTAGCACAGAAACCGATTCCACCAATAGAGAACTGTTTAAAATCCGGCACGAATCGCCCCGCAATATGTTGACCGCATGGGAGTGTTACTAGTGCTATCAGGACACGGAACAACAATGGCATTTTCTTAACTACAGTAGCTATAACTAAAATACCCAATAAAAAAATCACTCCTACAAACCATACTTTCACAAATCCATCAATCCTGACATACTCAAACCAACCACCAATTTCACTTTGAAATTTCACTATTTCCTATGAAAAGCCATAAATGCAGAATCCCCTAAATATGTCAGAGAAAACCAGGGTCCATGTCCAGTGGTAGCCATCATAAACATAGGGGTTAGCCTAGTCTCTTCCTCAACCTCGGGTCTGTAGTCGACTGTGGTCTTATCTGCTGTAAACACCAGCTGGGCCAACAAAAGTTACGTACCTGGTGTGTTCTTCTCTCCCCTTTAGAATCTTTTCTTGACCCACGTAGACTCTCCCAACATGTCCATAGCGGAGCAAAACGGCCTCCAGACGGCCTACTGCATCACCACGTTCACAACAACAAAGTCAAAGAGTAAAACAAGTCGAGGGCTATCTCGGTCACCAGCGGGGTTAGCTATGTCAATTATAGGGAAATGTTCTCCACCGATGCAGTGTCGCCGGGCGGGGTGGGACGATGCAAAAGTCCCAGGCCAGCGGAACACCACGGGAGGGCAAAGGTGGTCAGAGGGACAATCCATCCAACCTGAGCAAAAAGAACTACAACACAGATCAATAACCCCCCACAAACTTCCCTATGGCAAGCTTCCATCAATCACCACTTTCCACCTACCGTAGCCTACGTCTTCCAAACAACTTTCTATTATACCTTCTGCAACTCCCGTACGTTACCTCGTCCATATTCCTCCAATCTGCCCCGTAGGCCATGCATCCGTCACCGAATGAAAACGCCATTAACCGGGAAACCTAATAACTCCCAAAGATACAATTGTTCACATGTCCATACACCATAAACGTCTGACATAATTTTTGCCAGTCCATCGTAAATGTGAGAGACTGGCAAAGATTTACTGCCGAACTTACCCATCATTAAACCCAGTAGACCTAAGCATGGTGAAAACGCCGGATCCAGAGCGAACACAATGGTGCGGTCTATCCGTTGCCTGTCACCCTGGTATCTCGATTAACGTGCCCAGCATGTATTAATAAGCTTGTCAGCCCTTTCGCAAGATATTCCTTACACCGGTGTTGCATACAGTGGCGCAACCACCGTACTGTTAACAGTTTTAACCAAAGTTTAACTGTATTGTGCCCTTACCTCCTGAGTTAAAAATATGACTCCAGGTACCTGTACTGATAAATCCCAAAAACTTACTTCAGCCGGGCGTCCTGACTCTCACCCCTTTCGTAGCTAGACCACGATCAGGGGAGGATTCAGGCTCCAGAGACCCAGTCTCCGGCCGTGCACGGTTGACCCGCTAGGATATGAGCTCGAGATATCACGTTTAGTAACCAAAGGACAAGCCTCCAAAGTGTGATGGTAATTCCATCGACAGGAACTCAATGGAACTTAATGGAAGTAAGTACAGAGACAAAATTCTCTTGGCATAATTAGCAGTTTATTTGGAAATAGAGAGATGTGTCAAAAGCTTACAAAATAAACCTGTGAGGAATCTCTGAGGAAAATACATGAACAGTCAGTATTTATTACAGTTAAAAGGGGTGTGGTAAGATACTGCCCAGCTGTCAACAATACATAGGTAATACCCAAAGGGCGGGCTGTCCCCCCACCTTATCCAAAGGACCTAAGGACACTGTAGGTGACCTATTCAACCCAGAAGGGACACACACCATCAGAATAAAGAACAGATACACTGATGGTTTAAACAGATTGACAGATTGATGAATAACCCAATGATCTACTGACACCATTCAATGATGACCATAAACAAATACCAGATCCCCCTCTCCTACATTCCCTTTCTTATCTAAACATAGGGACTCAGTACTCGTAACTAGTAACTCATTTATAGATTTAAGTATACATCAGTTCAAGAATTTCCATAACAGACCACTGAAAATATAGACCACTTATACCTACCACAAAGAGACCCAAACCGATTGCTCCATAGGGGGCGCCACAGGCCACGCCTACATTCCGTTTTTTCACAATGATGCCATTTCCACCCCGATTGACCTAGAATGCTGATTCTTTGTTTACATGCCTCATTTCTCATGATGAACAAAAAAGCCTCTAGAACCCATGAAGTCCACAATTTTGGATTTTTCTGTACAGTGGAAATTTAGCAAAACCAATAAAAATGTATATAAAATCAACAATAAGTACGATTGACCTGCCCTTTGGTGTACAGTTGTCTCATACATGCCTCCCTAAGTAGTACCTCAAAGGTAATTTGAATAAAAAAATAACTTTTCAGCATGACAAAAGAGTTGAAAAGAAAAGCTTTGAGTGAGGAAAAGAAGGGTTAAATTATGGCTTTACTGGCAGAGGGATACAGTAAGTGTCAGGTTGCTTTCATCCTGAAAATTTTAAAGACGGCAGTTCATAAGAACAAGGTCAAGCGATAGACATTAGGGACAACAAAGCTACAGACTGGCAGAGGGCAAAAATGACTGTCCACTGACCGAGATGACCGTCAACTCATTCAAATGTCACTCAACAACCGTAGGATGACATCAAGTGACCTACAAAAAGAATGGCAAACAGCAGCTGGGGTGCTGCACGGCGAGGACGGTTCAAAACAGGCTCCTAGGGGCAGGGCTGAAGTTGTGCAAAGCTAGAAAAAAGCCCTTCATCAATGAGAAGCAAAGAAGAGCCAGGCTGAAGTTTGCAAAAGACCATAAGGATTGGACCGTAGAGGAATGGAGTAAGGTCATCTTCTCTGACGAGTCAAAATTTCAGCTTTGCCCAACACCTCGTCGTCTGATGGTTAGACTGAGACCTGGAGAGGCCTACAAGCCACAATGTCTCACACCCACTGTGAAATTTGGTGGAGTATCGGTGATGATCTAGGGATGCTTCAGCAAGGCTGGAATCAGGCAGATTTGTCTTTATGAAGGACGAATGAATCAAGCCAAGTACGAGGTTATCCTGGAAGAACACTTGCTTCCTTCTGCTCTGACAATGTTCCCCAACAGGGTTATTCCACCAAATATTGATTTCTGAACTCTTCCTAAGTTAGGCCCAATCAACCTTTGATAACAACTTTAAAGGTTTGAGGCTATCCTGAATAAGAATTCTATTACATGTTTATAAACAATTTACTGTATAATTGCTAATTAACATTGTTAGGATATAACTGAGAATGACTCTTGAACCGTTCGTGCTACAGACACGAAACCAACTTTGTTTCACACGTTTAGCCTATGCCCAGTTCATATGATGGAAGGTTTATTGATTTTACAGATGCTAATGAGCATAATTAGCATAATTAGTGCTGACTAGCTATTAGGCTGTATCTTTACCTATGCTAATTAGCGTTTTCAGCATTAATTTGTTTTTAGCCTGTATCTTTTGAACTGTTCAAGCTAAGGATGTAAACAGTTAATCGATTAACGATTAATTGTCCATAAGAATTTACTAGATTAAATTCATTGTCGGTTAATTGAATATTGCAATCTAAGACCGTTTTCTACAGGACCTAGGCCTAATTGAACGTGACACAAGATTCTCGCGGGCGGCGAGAAACCCGACACCAACTTGAGGTGGCAAAAAAGAAACCAAGCATGAGGCGGTCAAAACGGAGTGGAGTGTGGGAGCATTTCAAATGAATTAATGATGACAAAGACGCCCAATGTAAACTCTGCGGTACTACGTTTAAGTTCAGCAGCTCTACGAGTTCGCTAAGATACCACCTTCATAACTTGCATGCAGCCATGTTGCAGGGAGGAAGTCTGTCGCCTTCACAACCTACAATCGTTCCTGTGGTGGGAAGGCGAGTATGTGACCACAGGAAAGCAGAGGGCATTACTCAGAGGATTTGCGGCATGATCGAAAAAGATAGGATGCCAATTAGCACCACTGACGGTGAGGGATTTCGGGAGTTATTACACTACATGGAGCAAGGATATAATATCCCTTCTCGAGCGACCATTACTACCCACTTGGAAGCACGCTACAAAAACAAGAAGGCTGAGCTAAAAACACAGTTAGCCGCGGCTAATGTGGCTCTGACAACGGATTGTTGGACGGCACTGACTACAGAGAGCTACATAACAATCACTTGCCACTACATTGGAAACGACTGGCAGGTAAAGTCAGCAGTGCTTCTCACGGAGAGCCTGTCAGAGAGACATACAGCTGATAATTTAGCGGACAAACTCAACCAGGCTGTGGAGTCATGGGGACTCACCGGGTGTGTAATAGCCTGTGTGCACAACAACGCTCGGAACATTGTCTCAGCAAACATCCCCGCACGAGTCAGTTGGAAATCAGTTTCTTGCTTTGCACATACGTTAAATCTGGCCGTCAACGACGGATTCGCTGCTGCTGGTGTCAACCGAGTAATTGCAGCTGCTGGCAGGTTGGTCAAACACTTCAACCACAGCACACCAGCAACAAAAGAGCTAGAAGCAAAACAAAAACAAATGCAGCTACCAGCTCATCGGCTCATTCAGTCCTGTAAAACCAGGTGGAACTCTGTACATGTAATTTTTGGCAGACTCGTAGAACAGCGATGGGCCGTGTGCTGTACTATCAGACCGCTCAGAGACCAAACTTACAGATGCGAGGACGCTGGAGTTGAGAGACGACTTCTGGCAGCTGATGGAGGACATGGCGCCAACACTGGAGGCTCTCCAATGTGCAACTACTGTCATGTCTGCAGATACTGAAGTATCCATATCCAACACGTACCCCATCACATTCAGTCTGATCAACACGCATCTCAAGATGGCAAATGGAGACAGCAGCAGAATGGCGGAATTCAAATATAAAGTGCGCACTTCGTTGGGTGAACGGATGAAGGTAAGCTATGGTCATTAATTAATTAAACTCTTAATTGACATCTCATTTGAGCTATATATATTAACAGATTATGGGGTGAATAACTATATATAATATATACTGACACATTGTCACAATGTAAACTGCGTTTTTATGCAGTTGTACCCTTGTCATGTCAAACCTTATTAAATAAAACACTTTCTCCTTTATTTAATTTTAACAGGTTGAGTCTGAAGACCTCACATCAACAACACCAATGATAGCAACGATGCTGGACCCTCGGCGTAAGCACCTGGAATTTCTGATTCCTGCAAGCAAGACCTCAGCTAATTCCAAACTGCTTGAACTGGCAATGGCAGAACATGTGGGCTCCACATCAACAAATGAAGCCACCACTGGAGATGATGTGCCAGTCCAGGGAGCTGCACTTCAGAGACACACTTCTGCTATGACTCTTCTACTGGGTGAAAACTATGCCACCAGCAGCAACAATGACATAGAAAAGGAAGTGGACATGTTTCTGAAGGATCCCTCACCACTCCTTGATTCCAGTCCGACAGAATGGTGGAAAGTCAATGAAGGAAGATTTCCGAGGCTGGCAAATGTGGCACGACGATATCTGTGTATACCGGGTACGTCTGTCCCATCTGAACGTGTATTCTCAGCAGCTGGCCTCACTGTAAACAGGCTGTGCACACAACTTACTCCTGACCATGTTAATATGCTTATTTTCTTGAACAAAAATATAGGGGTCTAGGTCAGGAGCCTATACAAAACACATTGAGACAGGAATGTTTTTGTTTCAGGAGAGGTAGCCTATATCTTCATTTGACTGTTCTAAGGGACACCCTCTAATTGTACTGTCACCTTCCTCAGGGATGATTTAAGTTGTGTTCAGTTCTATATTTGAAGTTTTCAGGGCTAGTAATTTTACTGTTTCCTTTCTCAGACCAAGGGGGATTATAAGTGTTGCTGCTAATGTTTCCAGATAGTTTACCAGATAATTATATGTAGGCTTAATATAGTGTAGGCTAAGCCTACCCATATTGTTTAGATTTCTATTTAAAATGTATTTTATGTTGCTTAATGTTTCACATGCAACAGGTGAGCCAGTGCACAATTATTTTTTATGTACTTCAATTTTCTGTGCATAATTTATTTTGTTAAACTACATAAATGCCATTATCTTTACCGTATCCCAACTGGTACAATAAAACATCAACTGAGCAATATAACATGCATTTTTATTCAGTAAATAAGCAATATTTTGCTTTTTATGTTAAAGACACTATTGATACCGTGAGAAATTTACATTCTCAGGAAAAAAGCCGCTTAGCTGTTAATACAGCCGACATATGCTAATTATGTAAATTAGCATATATATTAGCATATGTTAAATCGATAAGCATTTCCTAATTCGAAGTAGGGATGGCCTAAACTGGTGTACAAAAGTTGGTTTCTTGCCTGTTGCTCGAATGGTTCAAAAGATACAGCCTAATACTAAATTAATGGTAATCACGCAAATTAGCATTATATTTTAAGATATATTTTACATCTTTAACATTAAGATGTATTAGCAATTATATATACTGACTGGGTGTGATGCACCTGTTGTGATGGTGGTATTGCTTAATGTTGCTTTTAGGGATGGGATTAGGGTACAATATCAGCAAGAATAGTGACATTCTGAAACGTCTTATCTATAGAAAAGTGTTGTATTTAAATTAATAACTCTGCAGGGCTGCTTGTTAACGGCAAATATTTTGGCATGAGAAATTGGCAAATCAGCTACTACTAGTACCGTTGGCCGCTTAAGGCTAGTTAAACAAAACCTCTCCATATTGTGTTTTGCATAGAAAAATTGTAAACAGGGGGCGGGATAGGGATGGCGCGACGCACTCTTCACTGAACAAGAAACCAGGCAAGCCTAGTTCAGCTGGCTCGCAATAATTAGCATTAGTCATTGTTGCCCTGTCACGCATTAACATCATGTCAAGTTTTAATATTTCTTTAGACACCATTAACCATTGTGTTAAACTGCGTAACATTTCTTATAACCGCCAACAATTTTATTGCGGCCTGCAATTAAAATTAATATCACCATCATCACTGGGTTCAAACTCTGGTCTCCCACGTGAGTGGCACTGTCTTTAACCACTACGCCAAGGTGCTACACATTTTACTAGTCGCTAGACACCATTCAGCATTGTGTTAAACTGACTCATGTTTTTTATTAAGTTTACTTCCACCACAAATAGTGTCTATGAACTATGGCTTTTGCCACTGGCCGTTTTAACAGCTTATTAGCCAGTAATAGGCTTACTAGCATCTACTTACTTTCTAGGAATAGTCACCTATTACTAGCATCTACTTACTTTCTAGGAATAGTCATAAGACTATAGTCATACTTTTTCCATTTCATGTCACAAAAACATTTGTTTTTCTTTAATTCGTGAATGACATTTGATACAATAACTATAGGTGACGATAACTGACTTTCTCGTCAAGTGAAAAGACGAGAGAATCGTGGAAACCCCAACTCTTTTACTGCCCAAGGGATTTTGATAAAGCCTATATTATTACCCCCAAAGGCATGCACAGATGCATACCTTTGCAAATCCACCAGAAACAGTCGCAATATAACCGTAAACAGTTTTAGTTTAGGCTACCTATAACATAGCTACAGAATGTTGTATGTAGTCAGCAAAAGTTTTGTCTATCCTGACAGAAAAAGTATGCACGGATGCGTACTTCGAAAATCCCCAATAAATAGTCGCAATACTGTATAACCGTAAACAGTTTTTGTTTAGGCTTACTATAACGTAGATACTGAAGGTTATAGCCAGCGAAGTTTCTGTCTATCCGGAACAAATCTAAATGCATACTTTGTTTTGACTGTGAGGAGATTTGATCGTGGAACCTGTAGCTTGCAGGCCCGCTTCTCTAACCACTACACTATTTAACAAGGTTGGTCGGTCGGTAAGAGATATTCGCTCTTCTAGGCCGGCTCCGCTTACGCAATCCCGCAAAAACTCAAGTAGACTAATATTGAAAGGTACAGAAAAGAGCGCACCGGCGGGAATAATTGTTTGAGAGTGGGAGTGAGGTGGTTATGTGGAAGTGAGCGAAAATGCTAAGCAGTAATGTTCTTGCAATGCTCCCTTGAGGCTGTGTAAAGACACAGCCTCACAAGTGTCTTTATTTGTAATACACCAATGGATTACACAACACGTTATGAAAATTGCCTCACAAATTGATCCTCATCTGCGCAGGTTTTTCTCTAATCGGGTAGGAAGAAATCTGAGGATTTTCATTCATCGTCCTTATGCTGCCATCTCTTGGAAGTATATAGTACCTTAATTTGGAAAAAGTTTCTACAATGTCACTAGGTTTACGGACATCCTTACTAAACTGCTAATCAGAATTGTCCTATAACATCTAACATTTGCCTTCACCATTTCAGAAATACACATTACACAAATACACACTTTCCGATTACTGAACCTGCCTATGTTTCCCTATGGAAAAATGCTATACATGCGGACAATGCTGTCTACTTCAGATCTCTCAAATGTATATTATAAGTTTGCACCATTCTAATCAGGAGGACCTCCCCTTTTAAATAAGGTAAGACAGGCCAGCGGGCTTTGCTGCCATAAAAAACTAGTCATGAAAACGTTTCCCCTATGGAACTCTAAGCTCCACCCATTGGTTTTCTATGGCTGGGAGAGAGATGCCTGTCTTCAGAGGCAAATATCTCAGAATGTATATTTTCTGATTTTTTTATGTTGGACACCATTTTAACCAGGAGAACCTCCCCTTTTAAATAAGATATGACAGTCTAGCGGGCTTTCATGTCATCACACACTAGCCAAGAAAATGTTTTCCTCTTTGGAACTCTGAGCTCCACCCATTGATTTCTTATGGAGGGGCATGTCTGTTTTCAGAGGCAAATATCTTAAAATGTAAATTTTAGATTTTTTTCAAGTGGGACATCATTTTAATCAGGAGAACCTCAGCTTTTTAATAAGATATGACAGTCGAGCGGGCTTTCATGTCATCAAACGCTTTACTAAAAATATTTTTTTTCAATACTTCCACATAACGCAAGTTTAAGCGCATTTAATACCATAAAGGACCAGATGTTTACTTCCTATATCAGCTGTTATTTTTCAGTTTCGGTCAGGGGCTAATGACTTTCTAGAGGGGATGATTACTTTGTCATTTAAATTATGTTATATGGGCTTAGGAAATAGACTGACATGCGGATATAGGGGTGTACCGATTTTGATTCTAGTTCGCAAATGTTTAGGTTACATTTTGAACTGGGAAATTTAGAAGGAGTTCGCGATTCTGTGATTAAGTAACCGCACGTCATTGATTGTGGCCAGCTGTTACCACTTCCACCATATCCATGCAAATGATCGTGTATGGTTCATGTAAAGGAGTGTAAAGTTCATGTAAAGATGATACAACAAAAGTGACGGAAAGTAATTTTGTCAACCACACGGGGGCGCTATTGAGGTTATCCATGTTTGCAAGCTCATCACGCTCACGCCATTTGACTTAGAGATAGGGACCAGCACCACAATCCACGCACGGAAGTTATCATTTGTACGTACTGTACGCAATTCATGGCTAGCGATCTCTGGAAATGAGCCTATGAAAAGTTGATAACGAAAGCAGGGTATTTAAAAAAGAATTGACAGGAAAATATTTATTTGTAGATGTCACAGGTAAAGCAACTTGCTTAATATGTTAAGCTAACGTCACAGTTTTCTAAAGAGTACAATTTGCAGAGGCACTTCCAGAGCGAGCATGCGGAGAAACACAAAAACTGTCACCCGATGCTACAATTCAACAAGTCCAAGCGCAGATGCAGCCTCACTGATGAATATCTTGCAGCAGTACCACACACTGCTTCAACAGTACCGCACACTGCTTCAACAGAAATGACTCCTGACTTCACCTCACTTGTCAACGTCCATACGAGGCTCTCCTGTTCATATTGAATGAGTAGCCCTAAAAGTTGATTTCTTGGGTCTGGGCTGCTGGAATAGCTGTCGTTAAAAGCACGTAGTACAAAAAATATACTGTATGAAGTTAGACGACGGCAATTATACCAACATTTGCTTTGAGTGAAAATCTTCAGAAGTGATTTCATCGACTTATGGCTGCCCTAATAACTATTATACCTATATAACTGGTATACACTATACCTTATGTAATAAACTTACTCTGTTGAGTTGAAAGTTAAGTTTTAAGGCAAATATGTGTTGCAACATTTCTGTTGAGTAATAACCCTAAAAAGGGATTTTTTAGGCCTTTGCCTGCCATAATAACAGTTGTTAACAGAAAATAATAAAAAAAAACCATTGTTAAAGTAAATTAAGTTTGATTATGAAAACGGTGTTGCATGGAAAATAAATATGCATAAATATAATATGCAAGTTAACAGAGTTAGCTATGTTGTGTATTTTTTAGGCATGTTGGTTAAAAAAGTAATCTGGCCCACGATGCACTCTGGCATTTTCATTGTGGCCCCCCAGTGAAAAATATTGCCCACCCCTGTTCTAGAGTGTGGAAAATAGTAAATATAAAGAAATACCCTTGAATGAGTAGGTGTGTACAAATGTTTCGCTAGTACTGTACATTTGTTGTCCCAATGACTTCTTGACTGGCTCCTGTCTTTGTTTCAGTATTGTCACAGGTCGGGAAGACTAAGCAATTGTGCTTAGCCCACAGCTCATTAGTGATGTATCTTGTCATATGGTGCATAGAGTTAGTCAGACGTTTACATACACCATAGCCAAATATATTGAATTCACAATTGCTGACACTTTAATTTAATCCTAGTAAAAATTCCCTGTGTTTGGTCAGTTAGATCACCATTTTATTTTTAGAATGTTAAATGTCCGAATTATAGAGAGAATTATTTATTTCAGCTTTTATTTCTTTCATTACATTACCAAACAGTCTGAAGCTTCCATACACTCAATTAGTATTTGGTAGTGTTGAACTGAAATTGTTTGACTTGGGTCAAATGTTTCAGGTAGCCTTCCACATGCTTCCCACAATATCTTGGGTGAATCTAGGACACGCACGCCATGTGTCCTAGATTCATGAAACTTGTTCCCTTTAGTCGAACTCCTCACAAGAAACATTTTTACCAAGGGGACTCAAAGTCCGCCATATTAGATTTTCTGCCAATTTGGATATGTGAAAACGCTTAAAAAAAACTCCTGTAGCACTAAATGTCTGATCTTCACGTCCTTTGATATTTGGTTTTTATGGACCATGGTCTGTAACAGATGTATAAGCCAAGCCTGTATGTGAAAAAATGTGGTCGCTATTAACCAATAAACTTTCAACTGGGTGTGGTTTTGTACATAAAGGCATATTTTTGAGCAACCGTTAATCGTATTATAATCCAACTAGGTACACATGTTCAGAACCTTCACAGGACATAAGGTGTGCGAGCATTTTCCGATTGACCGCAAGGGGCGATGTTGAACCAGACAAATTTGCAAGCTCACGCCACTCACTCCGTTTAACATAGAGACAAAAAAATTGGTGGATAAGTCCATTTCCTCACAAGGAACATATTTGCTATTGGAACCCATTAGCTCTGTCTTGATGGATTATCGGCCATTTTGAATATGTGAAAAATGCTTGAAAAGCTACTCCTATAGCACCAAATATCTGATCTTCACATACTAAGATATTTGGCATCTATAGACCAAGGTCTGTAAAAGATGTGTAAGCCAAACCAGTATGTCAAAAGATGTGCCCGCTATTGACCAATAAACGTTCCAGTGGGCGTGATTTGGCACTTATAAGCATATTAATGAAACACCATTGATCGTATCATAATAACATTTACTAGGCATGTTCAGAACCATAAAAAGATGTACCATGTGCAAGCATTTTCCGACTGACCACATAGGGGCAATGTTGAGCCAGACATCTTTAGAAACTCACGCCACTCACTCCGTTTGACATAGACTGAAAAAACAGTGGATAACTCCATATCCTCACAGGGAACATATTTGCCATTGAGTCCCATTACCTCCGCCTTGATGGGTTTTCGAACATTTTGAATATGTTATATATATATATATATAAATATATATATAATAAACGCCTCAAAAGCTACTCCTATAGAAGACAATGTCCAATCTTTACGTGACAAGATATTGGTTATCTAGGGACCGAGGTAATTGATCAGTGCATACCCCATAACCAGGGTTGGGTAGGTTGCTTGTAATGCGTTACAGTTACAAGTTAACTGTCCACATTTGAAATCAGTAACGTAACTTTTAGATTACTCAAAATCAGTAACGCAATCTGATTTCTTTGAATTACTTTTAGATTCCTTTCATATTAAGAGGCATTAGAAAACAAATAGGAATTGCCTATAACCAGTTGAACACCCTTTGCGGGATCAGTCAGTGTTAGAGTTTACATAGCTGGCCAAAAGCGGAATTTGCATTTTAATTTATGGGTTTTGTACAGCGCCTTTGGAAAGGGTTTCTAAACCATTGCTTTCTACTTCAATATGATTGGGCTACATCTCTACATTATACGCTAAAGGTCTGTCAGATATTCAGTCATTCCAATTAATCCAATAACCCTCGATCTTCCAGAATCTGGCTGTTTATCTGAACATAACCCAAAATTGAAGGATGTGTTAGCCTTTTCTGTTATTTGTTTTATTCATGTTTTCAATTGCTTCAAAACATTGTTGAAAAATAAATGGCAATTTCTCAAAAAGGGTATTGACATTGTTGTATATAAAAATCAAGATATCTGTAGCTTTTTGCGTGTACATTAATACAGTAGTCTGATGTTTTGCTCGACAACCACCAACATTTATAAAACGGTGCAGAAACCCCAGGCACGCGAATGCACGTTTGCAATCGTGAACACCCACACACAAATATGTTTTACACGCGCGAACGTAACATGATTATTAGGCTCACCAGCAATTGATTTTCAAATCGCAAATTATAGAAATAAACTGTGATTATACACCTGCACTCTTAGTTTAAAGTCAATGTCGTCAGCAGCCAATGATAACCAATGGATGCAATATTCTGAGATGCAAAGCAAGCAGAATCACATGGCCTACCTGTATGGACGGAGCTGAGGTGGTTGCGTCAAATGCGTATCATCCTTCGGCAGAGTGCTTCCCAACACACCTTTTCTCCTTAAATATTGTGATTAATTCCATATAATGTTTTACCTTGAAGGCAGCCCATGTTACAGCTATCTAACAAATAGTTGCCTAATATTCAAAAACATTTCCTGTCTGAGTTTTTCAGTGCAAATCTTCTCGGCTGTGTTGTTCGGTGCATTTGACAAATAAACCTTGAAACACTGTTTTTACTAATTAAACTAGCGCTTCATCAGTCACCAAACTGCTTATGCGTGACCACATTTTCACGCATAATGATCACACACAACAACTGAGGCACTCAATTGTTATTTTAGTTCAAATAACAATGTTTTTAAAACATTAAATAAAAAAAACAAGCATGCAGCCTGTCATAATTATTTTGCGCACCTTTTCTTTTTCAATTGAAGTAATCCAAAAGTAATCAGAATTTTTTCAAAAGTATCTGTAATCCGATTACAATATTTTAGTTGGTAATGTAACGGATTACATTTACTGTTTTTTTGTAATCCGTTACATGTAACTGATTACTTGTAATCTGTTACTCCCCAACTCTGCCCATAACAGTATAAATAAAAACATGCCTGCTATTGACCAATCAATCTTCAAGCTTGTGTGGTTTTACACATATATGCATATAAATCAGACACAGTTGATCATATGATAAAATCATTTGATGTACATGTCCACAACACTATGACGATGTAACATATCCATGTAAATTCAGTTTTATCAGAAGGGGGCGCCATAACGGCTAGATGGCGCTATTTCTTTATCTGTAACAGTCAGTGTGATTTACATTTGGCACACATAATAACGGCTATAAATCTAACTAGGGGATGAACTATGTCTCAATTTGGCCACATGGGGGCACAATTGGGGAAGAAATATCATTCATGCTTCACTTGGAGAATCAATGAATAAATGGTGCTAATGGATCTCGCAGCTCAAATGTGGTGCAATAAGGCCAATAGTAGCTGAATGCTGAAACACACTCAATGTTGCTTGCAGCTTTAGTTATTATTATTATTATTACGGTTTTTCAGTGCTTTTTGCAAATTCTCATGAGATAAAATGGCCCTAAAAGGCCCATCTTTGCACGCTAATACAGGCCCAAGGGACACAACTTCTGGTACAATGGTACGCAAATCGGACTCATGGTGGCACTGTTATAAGCCCCCAAAGTGGCCAACTTTGCAAACTCACCACGCCCACGCCATGTGACCTAAAGTCATGAAACTTGTTCGATATGTCCATCTTCTCACATTGAACATTTAAAATAATACTCCTATAACACCAAATGTCCGATCTTTATGTCCTTTGATATTTGGCTTCTATAGACCACATTCTGTAAAAGATGCATAACCTGAGCCAAAAGCTACTCCTATAGAACCAAATCTCTAATCTTTACGGGACAAGATATTTGTTATCTGTGGACCAAGGTCATTTTTACTGCATTCCCCAGAACAGTACAAATGAAAACATGGCTGCTATTGACCAATCAACTTGAAACCATTGTGGTTTTACACATATATACATATAAATCAGACACAGTTGATGATATGATAAAATCACATGATGTACATGTCCACAACACTTTTACGATGTAACATGAAAGAAAAATTCTGTTTGACCACAAGGTGGTGCCTTAATAGCCAAATGGCATTGTCTTTATCTGTATCACTGTGTGATTTACATTTGGCACACATAATCAGGGTAATGAACTAGCTAATGTATGAACAATGGCTCACTTTGGCCCCACGGGGGCAACATTGGACAAGAAACATCATTCATGCTTTATTTCAAGAATCAATGAATAGATGGTGCACAAGGATCTCTCAATGCACGAGTGGTGAAATGAGGCCAATTGTAGCTGAATGCTGTACTATTCAATGTGTCTGCCGGGATTACCCGTAAATGAGTTTGCCAGGAATGAACAGAAAAAGTCTTTTACAGATATACCTCTTGGGGGCGCTATAAACATCACCAATGTTTGTCACGATTTTGCCGTTAACAATAACACAAACTACGACTCCTCCTAAACATCTAAACGGATTTGGATGACAGTTGCTGTGAAGGACCATTGGACCATTGTCTTTAATAGTTAAATAAGTAAAGTTGATTTCTCAAACAATTTGGCCACAATTTTGACTTTTGTGGAAAACCCCTAAACTACATCTCCGACGAGACCGCTGAACGGATTTGCATGCCGTTTGGTGTGAAAGACCTTTGAAACATTATATTTAAAAGTTATATAAAGAAAGTTGATATCTCAAACAATACTGCCGAAACCAGCAACTGAAATTGAGGTGGGTGGGTCTATGACTATATAAGGCCATAAATCCCCATGGGAATATCCGACAGCTACCAAATGAATCATGTCCATTACCACCTCTGCCATGAATGGACAGCAGAAGTCAAGTACAGAATGACTTTAGGGGCACTATAAACCTCACCAATGTTTTGCATTATTTTGACATCTTAAATTACATCTTCGAGACCGTTGAATGGATTGGCATACCGTTTGCTGTGATGGATCTGTGGACCATTATCTTTAAAAGTCTATAAAGAAAGTTGATAACTCAAACAATGTGGCCGCAACTGCGTGTGATGCTCGAAGAAGAGGATTTTAGCTGTCACAAGGCTAGGTGGCTAGCGCAGGGTGGCTAACGCAGGGTGGCTAACACAGGGTGGATAATGCAAGGTGGCTAACGCAACGTGGCTAACGCAGGGTGGCAAACGATAGGTGGCTAACGCAGGGTAGCTAAAGCAAGGTGGCTAACACCAGCTGGCAAATGCTAGGTGGCTAACGCTAGGTGGCTAACACTAGGTGACTCATGCTATGTGGCTAACCCAAGTTGACTCATGCTAGATGGCTTATGCTAGGTGGCTTACGCTAGGTGGCTCATGCTATGTGGCTAACGCTAGGTGGTTAACGCAATGCCGCTAATGATAGGTAGCTAACACAATGTGGCTAACGTCTTTGACACTTCGCACTTATACACATTGTAATGGCTTTATAGCTGTTATAAATGTCACAGATGTTATGATATTCACCTAAATTCTGCCATACAATTTGGACACACAAAATTTGCTTTTGAAGTTAATCAGTACCTGATGTACAGTTGTGCTCAAAAGTTTGCATACCCTTGGAGAATTCGTAATACAGCTCCGGAAGAAATTAAGAGACCAGTGCAACTTTTTCTTTCCTTTCCAAAAAAGTTGAAAATGAAGGTTTTGACTGAGGAAGAGAAGGGTTAAAATTAAGAGACCACTGCAAATTGAATGCTTCTGTTCCTCACTCAAAACTTTCCTTTTCAACTTTTTTGGAAAGGAAAGAAAAAGGTGCAGTGGTCTCTTAATTTTTTCCGGAGCTGTATACTGCATATGAATTATGCTGCCTGTGTAAATGTTGTCTTTTGAAAAACAAAAACGGATTCAACCAATTTCCTATGCTCTAGACACAGTGGTAACATGAGTGAGCAGGCAAAACATCTTTTATTTCTTATGGGATTCACATTCAACTGTAGGTCATAACAGAATGGCACAATCATAAAACAAAACATGGCAACATCTTAATATAGTATTAAGAACTGCTTAGTTCTTAATACTGTGTATTGCCCCCCCCCTTAAGCATCAATGACAGCGTGCAGTCTTTTCTAGTTGTCTATGAGGCCCCGAATTCTTGCTGGTAGTATAGCTGTCCATTTGTCTAGGCAAAATTATTAGTAAAAATTATTTTTGGATAACTTGCTACATTCATCTTGCCATCAACTTTCACAAGATTCCCCATGCCTTTAGAGCTCACACACCCTCAAAACATTAGTGAGCCACTACCATGCTTCGCAGTGGGGATGTTATTCTGTTCACTATAGGCCTTGTTGACCCTTCTCCAAACATAGCGCTTATGGTTGTGACCATAAAGCTCTATTTTGGTCGCGTCACTCCAAATTACAGTGTGCCAGAAGCTATGAGGCGTGCAAAGGTGTTGTCGGGCATATTGTAACCGGGCTTTTTTGTGGCATTGGCGATGTAAAGGCTTCTTTCTGGCAACTCGACCATGCAGCTCATTTTTGTTCAAGTATCGTTGTATTGTGCTCCTTGAAACAACCACACCGTCTTTTTCCAGAGCAGGCTGTATTTCTCCTGATGTTACCTGAGGTTTTTTCTTTGTATCCCGAACAATTCTTCTGGCAGTTTTGGCTGAAATCTTTCTTGGCCTACCTGACCTTGGCTTGGTATCAAGAGATCCCCGAATATTACACTTTTTAATAAGTGATTGAACAGTACTGACTGGCATTTGCAAGGCTTTGGATATCTTTTTATATCCTTTTCCATCTTTATAAAGTTCCATTACCTTGTTATGCAGGTCTTTTGACAGTTTTTTGAGCTCCCCATGGCTCAGTATCTAGCCTGCTTAGTGCATCCACGTGAGAGCTAATATACTCATTGACTGTTTATACACAGACACTAATTGCAATTTAAAAAGCCACATGTGTGGGAAAATAACCTTTAATTGCCATTTTTACCTGTGTGTGTCACCTTCTGTGTCTGTAACAAGGCCAAACATTCAAGGGTATGTACATTTTTGATCTGGGCCATTTGGGTGATTTCTGTTATCGTTATGATTTACAAAGAAGCCAAACAACTATTTCATAATAAATGGCTTCATATGATGACTATCCTTAAATAAAAGAGTTTTTTTGCATGATCAGTCATATTTTTAAAATTAGTGCTAAAATTTCACAATTTCTGCCAGGGTATGCAAACTTATGAGCACGAATGTATTAGCTAGCCATCTACAGTAATATTTCTCGAAGAGTACACTTTAGTTCTTTTAATAAACAATCTGTTGCCCACATTATTTCAGCAAAAATGTAATGGCTGGGGTAAAAGTTACATTTGGAGATGATACAGAGCTGAAGTGAGTAACAGCAGGCCATGTGGTCTTGTGGGAACATCCCTGACCTCAATATTTAGACCATGGTTTGATTCCCCTCTCCGACGTTCCAATTTTTGTCTCAGAAATAATTATCCACTTGGTACTTTTCAGCCGTCGCGCTACAATATATATCCACTCTGTAATACCATGAATCTGAATTGTACATGAATTGTATTACATGACTCTTTTTTTGTTTTCTAAAGAAACAAACCAGCCATGGAATGATTGGAGTCATTGTTTACATTATAGGCAGGCCAGCTGACAGTCTTGCCTGGGCCCGGGACGAGATAATCTTAGATGGGCCCTTTAAGGTCAACCCAATGTCAATTCTGGGCCCCCCCTACCCTGGGCCCGGGATAAGAGACCCGTTTGTCCCCCCCTATCGGCGGGCCTGATTATAGGTACTGTATAGCTATTAGCTAGTCATCTACAGTAATATTTGTACAAGAGTACACTTTAGTTCCATTAATACATGTTCTGTTGTCCACATTATTTCAGTAAAAATGTAATGGCTGAGGTAGAAGTTGCATTCCCTTGTTTAAATAGCATAATGTTTAAAGACAGTCTGCCACATAGAAAACAGTGGATTGAAATCAGCCAGGGACAACAATATTCATCCCATCCAACCACAGACTGGCTAAACTAGGGTTGCCTGTTTCCTTTTCTGGATTCAAGGTCTTTTTGTTTGGTTTTGTTTTGATTTCCTCTTCTTTGATTGAACATCCTGACTACTAGCGGCTTTGGACAACTTGCATTTGTTGATGCAGCGACATACTGTGTTGACAGACAGTGGTTTTCGCAAGTGGTCCTGAGCCCATACTGTGATTTCCACTACACAATTGTCTCTGTTTTTAATGCAATGCTGCCTGAGGGCCCGAAGATCACGGCCATCCAATATTAGTTTTCTGCCTTGTCCCTTGTGTACAGAGATTACTCCAGATTCTCTGAATCATTTAATAATATTATGTACCGTACTTGATGAAACGTTATTCTTGAATTGTTGCACTCTCGCAGTCTTTCACAGATTGGTGAACCCCCCCTCATCCTCACTTCTGACAGACTCATCCTCTCTGGAATGATCTTTTAATACCCAGTCATGTTTCTGACCTGTTGCCAATTGGCCTAATTAGTTGTGTGATATTCCACCAGGTTTGGTTTTTTAGCATTACACAACTTTTCTAGTCTTTTGTTGCCTCTGTCACAACTTTTTTGAAACATGTTGCTGGCATCAAATTCAAAGGGGTCATATATTTTTTTAAGAAACAATAGAATGTCTCAGTTTCATCATTTGATTTGTTGTCTTTGTACTATTTTCTATTGAATACAGGGTTTAAATGATTTGCACGTCATCGCATTCTGTTTTTATTTATATTTTATGCAGTGCCCAAAAATTTTTGGAAACCGGGTCGATGTGGTGTTTTTTAGATGTATGCAGTAAATATGGAGCGAGCATGGAAAGTTTTTTGCGCGGTGGGGAAATAAATGTTGTGTCTGGAATGCAGGCCTCAGTGATGAGAGGCAGTAAAGGCCTTTTAAGTTCGCTCACAATACCCTACTCTGACCTGAGCATTGGCCAGTGACAATATTGTACCAGTTCAGAATAATGTGATTTGCAACCCCCACATGGTGCACAGACCAAGGTATGGTACACCTGTACTAACGTAACCACAACAGCTAAAAAGCAACACAACAGCTAAAAGCAAGCAAGTTTTAAAAGGAAAAAAGCTGTTGCACTTATCAGCTGACCATCATTTGAAACCAATTGTTCAATGTTCTTGAAATTGCAGATTTTAAGACATTAGCCAACACGATGCAAAAATCTGCTGTAGCCACGGCAAATGTCAGTCAGATCAAGTTTCTCTGCATTAACAGAGAAACTTCTAGCTATTCCCTCCCAGTTAACGACGTTTCCCTGGGCCTTTCTTGAAGTTGTAGCGTGTCATTTGGCCACTTGGCCAAAACACCCACCGAATGTCAAATTGTGACTGGTTGATTTTAATGTCATTCGAAAATTGTGCTCTGACAAAGTCGAATGGCACATGCCTACTGTTATGAGCCTGAAAACCTAGTTGACCTACGAACATATCTGATTAGATTTTCTTTTCTCTATTAACCCTTCTCTTTACAACGTAAACTGAAGAAATGTCATCAGAAGACCATCAAAATGATTAAAAAGATTGTATCACTGAAGGAGGACTAAATAATACAACATGATATATAGTGAGGGAAAAACATATTTGATCCCCTGCTGATTTTGTACGTTTGCCCACTGACAAAGAAATGATCAGTCTGTAATTTTAATGGTAGGTTTATTTGAACAGTGAGAGACAGAATAACAAATGAAAAAAATCCAGAAAAACGCATGTGAAAAATGTTATAAATTGATTTGCATTTTTTTTTTTGCTCCAAGTCTTTTTATTGATATTTATACATAGAGAGATATTGTACAAAGTACACAAATTTAGAAGCATAGGTGAACAGAATTATTACAAGTAAAAACATCATACCCTCCCCCCTTCGCTCCAACAGAGCCCCGTCCCTGCAACAATATTACTGTACCATTCAACAACCTAGTATTGATTAAACTTGTATGCAACCACTTATATTACATGCATCACTTAGGTATCAAATTACATGTACACATAAAAATATATATAAACAATAAATAAAACAGACAATAAAACAAAACAGTATGATACATTAGTAAATAAAAATAATTTAAAAAAACAAAAAAAACTAAGTAATCAAAAAATGGTCCTTATGGGTTTCAAATTATACAGAATACAGGATCAGTCATATGAGACATCAATATCAGTGACATCTAATTTCTCTATATAACTTAAGAAAGGTTTCCATGTAGCATAACATTTTTGAATACATCCTCTTGTAGAATAGCGAATCTTCTCTAATACCAAATGGTGTAGAATGTCATTGATCCACATCTTAAGGTGGGAGGAAGTTTCTCCTTCCACTTAAACAGTATTAACCGCCTAGCTATGAGAGATGCAAAAGCTATCATATTATTTGCCTGGCGGTTAAGGTGAGTGTCTTGTGGAGTTATTCCAAATATGGCAGTGATGGCAGAAGGTTCTATAGGTACTTGTAAAACATCTGAAAAGGTGTTTCTGGCAGTCAATATTTAAATATTGACTGCCAGAAATTATGTAGTTTTGAACAAAACCAGAACATATGTGAGAGGGTGGCTGGCATTTGCCTACACCGATCACAAATAGGATTGATGCTCGGTGTGAACTTTGCCAGCCACACTTTAGACCAGTGAAGGCGATGCATTACCTTGAACTGGATAACTGTGTGTTATAAGCAGATTGAAGAGGAATTAATTTTATCTAAGGCTCTTTCCCAGACCTCCTCAGGAAATTCGAGCCCCAATTCGTTCTCCCATTGATTCTTTAATGACATCAAAGGTTCCAAGTGATATGCATTTAGTAAGGAGTATATTTTCCCAATAGTCCCTCTGGAACCTGAATTAAGCTTCAGAATGGATTTTAAGAGGGAGTTGGGTGGCTGGGATGGGAAGTTAATAAATGATGTTGAAATAAAACTACGGAGCTGCAAAAATCTAAAAAAATGAGAATTAGGAATGTTAAATTTAAGCCTTAATTGATCAAAGGATGCAAAAATATTATCAATGGATAGATTCTCTATTGTAGCAACTCCTCTATTAGCCCATTCTTGAAAAGCACTGTCTATAATTGATGGCATGAACTGGTGAGTTTTTATTATAAGGAGCACAAGTGGGCAAATCCCTGAGAGAAAAGGCTCGTCTGAACTGTGTCAGAATTCTAAAAGAGTGTTTCACAATTGGATTTATGGTGAATTTAGATATAGATTCCAAAAGAGGAAGTTTTGAGCAGAGTAATGAGTGTAGAGAAGTATGAAGACGAGGAGTTTTCCATTCGTAACCAATCGGGGGTATTATCACCACATGGAGAATCTTTCCAAAATAGCATAGATCTAATGTTGGCTGCCCAATAGTAAAACTGGAAGTTAGGGAGGGATAAGCCTCCATGTTGACGATGCTGTTGTAAGATCCTTTTCCGTATTCAAGGGTTTTTCTTATTCCATATAAATCCCGACACCAATTTGTCCACTGACATGAAAAAGGATTTAGATAAGTGTAGGGGAATGCATTGAAATATATAAAGAAATGTTGGCAAAACATTCATTTTAATTATGTTAATTCTGCCTCCTAGTGACAGGGGGAGTAAACTCCAACGTTCCAAATCTCGCTTAAGGTGGGTTAATAGTGGTGAAAAATTTGCTTTGAATATATCTTTAAAGGCATGCGTTATCCAGATTCCTAAGTATTTAAATTTCTGTGGACTGATTTTAAGTGGGAATAAACCAAAGTCAATTTTCTTAGCTGCTGTGTTCACTGGCATAATTTCACACTTTTGTAGGTTAATTTTGTACCAAGATATTTTGCCGAATTCCTCAATCAGGTTCAGGGTATTTGGTAGACTAGTTAAAGGATGGGACAGATATAAAAGCATATCATCAGCATACAGGGACACCTTATTATCTGAGTCATATCTCCGTATTCCCTTTATATTAGCTTCACCACGTAACGCTAAAGCCAATGGCTTAATCGCAATAGCGAATAGGAGGGGCGAAAGCGGACAGCCCTGTCGGGTGCCACGATGGAGAGAGAAGTAAGAAGAGAGGTTGTTGTTTGTTCGAACAGCCGCTAATGGGGAAGAATACAGAATTTTAATCCAGGAGATGAATTTTTCACCAAAGCCAAATTGTTTGAGCGTATGGAAGAGATAATCCCACTCCACCCGATCAAACGCCTTCTCAGCGTCTAGTGAAAGTAATATCTCTGGAATGTCAGGAGGAGTGGGACCATAAAGAATATTAAATAGGCGTCTAATGTTAAAAAAGGATTGACGACCTTTAATAAAGCCTGTTTGATCGTCAGCTACAATTGAGGGCAAGACTGCCTCTAAGCGGCAGGCCAGCATTTTAGAAAGGATTTTACTGTCTACATTTAAGAGTGAAATTGAACGGAATGAGCCACAATTCAGAAGGTTTTTATCTTTTTTAGGAATAAGAGATATGACCGCTTGTCGCATAGTCAGAGGAAGGGAACCGGTGGCATGTGACTCCTCAAATACAGAGAGCAGAATAGGAGAAAGCTGGTCCGCAAATTTTTTTAAAGAATTCACTCGGGAACCCATCGGGTCCTGGGGATTTTCCAGTTTGCATAGACTTGATTGCATTAATAAGTTCCTCTACAGAAAATGGTTTGTCTAGTTCGGATGCAGTTCTGTTTTCAATTGTGGGGACGTTTATTTTCCTGAAAAATGAATCAAATAAAGCGTGGTCGCCAAGGGATTCGCTATCATACAACTTCGAATAAAATCTATGGAAACATGAATTAATCTTAGAATGATCTATTTGCTTAGTGTCCAATTCATCATTTATCTCAGCTATAGTCCTATCCACGGTTTTCTGGTGAAGCTGATGGGCAAGAATCTTCCCTGTCTTTTCACCACATTCGTATACTTTACTCTGTGATTTATTTATTAGGTTTTCAATGCGTCTTGTTGATAGCAGGTTGAACTCTGTTTGAAGAGTTAGTCGCAGTTTGAATAAAACATTGGATGGGGTGACAGCATGTGTAGTATCTAATTTTAGAATATCATTTGTTAGCTGTTCAAGTTTCATATTGTGACATTTTCTTTGTTGTGTGCTATATGATATTATTTGTCCCCTCAAGTACGCCTTTATGGATTCCCACACTGTTAAAGGAGACATTCCTGGGGTCTGGTTATGTTCCAGGAAGAAAATTATTTCAGAAGAAATAAACTTAGTGAAGTCTTCATCTGAAAGTAGTAAAGTATTAAAACGCCAGGGGTGATAGTTGGCATGAGAAATTGGTATACATAAAGTCATCGACAAAGGGGCGTGATCTGAAATAATTATAGCTTGATATTCACACTTTCTTATTAGTGAAAGAAGGCTTTTATCCAAAAAGAAATAGTGTATGCGGGAGTATGTTCCGTGGACCGGAGAAAAGAAGGAGTAACTTCTAGCTGTAGGATTTTGAAAACGCCACGCATCAGCTATACCATTAGTTTTAAGAAAAAGCTGCAGTTGAGAGTCTGCACTGGATTTGGACGTAGTCCTAGACGAGCTACGGTCCAGAGTAGGTGATAATGTGCAGTTCATATCTCCTCCAAGGATAAGATAATGTGTATCCATGTTGGGGATATGAGCAAAGAAATTTATAAAAAAAGAGCTATCATCCAAATGTGGTGCATATAGATTGACCAGGACAACCGGTGTATTTTAGAGCCTGCCCACTACAATTATGTAACGCCCTGAGGAGTCTGTTTCCACATATGACATAACAAATGGGATATTCTTATTAACAAGGATGGCCACACCTCTAGATTTAGAATGGAAATTAGAGTGATATGACTGTCCAATCCATCCTCCCCTGAGTCGAAAATGGTCAAAGGTTCGGAGATGTGTCTCTTGAAGAAAGGCAATTCCCGTCTTTAATTTACTCAAATGAGTCAATACTTTCTTTCGTTTGATGGGGTGGTTCAAGGATTTTACATTCCAGCTTGCAAAGGTTACATCGCAATTAGCTGATCTGTTTGAGAAAACTGCGTTAGTCGTAGCCATATTCAAGGCCGAGATAGATTAGTGGTGTATTACATCTGCCTGCATTTATACTTTCTAGAATGTTGACAGGACCTTTAAATCAATCAATCAATCAAATTTATTTATAAAGCCCTTTTTACATCAGCAGTTGTCACAAAGTGCTTTTACAAAACACCCGGCCTTAAAACCCCAAGGAGCAAACAACAGTAGTGTTGAATTTCAGTGGCTAGGAAAAACTCCCTAAGAAGGCCGAAATTTAGGAAGAAACCTAGAGAGGACCCAGGCTCAGAGGG
>JACXGI010008573.1:12109-24413 GCA_016801175.1 Esox masquinongy | reverse complement strand
TGACTGACTGACTGTTTTACTGACCGACTGACTGTCTTACTGACTGGCTGACTGGCTAAACGGCTGGCCTATGTCTACTTTTTGACTGTGCGACCAACAAAGTGGGGCTGCACTACAGTGTGAGTACAGAAGACAAGGAAAGAGGGCCAAAAAACGCCAATGAGACTATATCCTTTCTCGAGTGTTTATAACATGCAGTGTCCCGACACGGTTCTGGGGTGTCTAGCATAGTCCAGGAGGACTGGCTCAACCCGAGATGTCCTCTGAGTTTTTGTCCCCACCCCCCAGTCCTCATTATAGCCCAGATTAAAAACACCGCTCAGAACATCATGCGCATCACCGCCACGGCTCGCACAGCGACCAGATCACAGGATGGATCACAAGGTTACGCCGATAATGAGAACAGGACGAGGGAGAAATTATTTCTCGGCAGAGGTGGACTTGCCGTTCCTAAATGGCTCCTGACTCCATTCGTAGTGCACTACTTTTGATCGGTTCATATGTACGCATATGCTACTATGTACTGAATAGCGGGCAATTTGGGACGCACGCTAGGATGCAAATGCCGTGTGTATTTACCTTACAGGGACGAGACGCCGGGTCACGTCTCGTTTTCCCCGGGTCGACCTCTGGCTGAGGCCGCGTCCAATTAAACAAACAAGATTAATGTAGAATTCCCCTCGCCGTGTGAAAACATGCCAAGAGCCTTCTGCTACCTTGAGAAAAAGGGCCCGGAGCAAGTCTCCAAAGGGATTTAATCATTGGATTTTTTATTTTATTTTAACACTCGAATCATGCATGGTGATGTCTTCCTCTGTCAAACATGTGTGTATATATATATACACTGATCGGCCATAACATTATGACCACCTGCCTAATTCGTGTAGGTCCCCCTTTTGCCGCCAAAACAGCCCTGACAAGTCGAGGCATGGACTCCACTAGACCTCTGAAGGTGTGCTGTGGTATTTGGCACCAAGACATTAGCAGCAGATCCTTTAAGTCCTGTAAGTTGTGAGGTGGGGCCTCCACGGATCGGACTTGTTTGTCCAGCACATCCCACAGATGCTCGATTGGATTGAGATCTGGGGAATTTGGAGGCCAAGTCAACACCTTGAACTCGTTGTTGTGTTCCTCAAACCATTCCTGAACCATTTTTGCTTTGTGGCAGGGCGCATTATGCTGCTGAAAGAAGCCAAAGCCATCAGAGAATAACGCTGCCATGAAAGGGTGCACATGGTCTGCAACAATGGTCAGGTAGGTGGTACGTGTCAAAGTAACATCCACATGAATGGCAGGACCCAAGGTTTCCCAGCAGAACATTGCCCAAGGCATCACACTGCCTCTGCCAGCTTGCCTCATTGCCATAGTGCATCCTGGTGCCATGTGTTCTCCAGGTAAGCGATGCACACGCACCCGGCCATCCATGTGATGTGAAAGAAAACGTGATTCATCAGACCAGGCCACCTTCTTCCATTGCTCCGTGGTCCAGTTCTGATGCTCACGTGCCCATTGTCTGAGCTTTCAGCAGCAGAGGGTTCAGCATGGGCACCCTGACTGGTCTGCGGCTACGCAGCCCCGTATGCAACAAACTGCAATGCACTGTGTGTTCTGACACCTTTCTATCAGTACCAGCATGAACCATTTCAGCAATTTGAGCTAAAGAAGCTTGTCTGTTGGACTGGATCACTCGGGCCAGCCGGTTCACAGCTTTTCCTTCCTTGGACCACTTCTGATAGGTACTGACCACTGCAGACCGGGAACACCCCACAGGGGCTGAAGTTTTGGAGATGCTCTGACTCAGTCATCTAGCCATCACAATTTGAATTTTTCCTGCTTCTAACACATCAAGTTTGAGGTCAGAGTCTTCACTTGCTGCCTAATATATCCCACCCACTGACAGGTGCCATGATAACAAGATTATCAGTGTTATTCACTTCACCTGTCAGTGGTCATAATATTATGCCTGATCGGTGTATAGAGTTATATGTATATATTATGTTTTACAGTCCGATTCTGAGCTGAGTGAGTGTAAACGCAGGACACACTCACAGATGGAAGCACAGTATCCCACTCACAGTATCCCACTCACAGTATACCACTCACAGTATCCCACTCACAGTATCCCACTCACAGTATCCCACTCACAGTATACCACTCACAGTATCCCACTCACAGTGTCCCAGTGTGTTTGATTCTACAGTGGCAGCAGTCCTGGTTTGAACAGTGCTCCTTTTGTGATCTAGGAGGCAAAAAAATAATAGAATTAGGGAAGATTAGCAGGATCAAAATAGTGTGGTTTGAACAGATTTAGCTTTAATCCATACATCATCTATGTGTGCTTAACAGTTCAATGCTGCATTAAGAATTTAAGTTAAATAGTATATCAAAAATAGTGTGTTAATCCAGTAGATTTTGGGCCATAAATTGGAGGGGTAAAAGAATAATGGAACATTTTAAATATGTTTCCATTAATAGCCCGGATAATACAGCTTAAAGTGATACTGCACAGAGGCTCCTGAGCTTCTGCAGGATTTCAGCCAGTAGTTTGGAAAGCAGTGCTTTTAATACTTTTGCATAACTGCGTACTATGTCGTCAACTCTGAACGATATGTTACACACAGCTAAATAATATTATGCAGTATATATACACATACTGTGGCGCAAAACGCGGCCCTACTCCACGAAACAGCGTTGCACCAACACCTGCAACAGAAAACACTGGTAGCTTCCGGAAGATTCTGGTTGTCTACTTTGTAGTGGAAGGAGCTGAATTAGCATGTGAAAGTGTGTAGAAATGTGCAGGAATGTGTTTTACAATTATATATAACTTTAAGAAGTGGTTTTAAAATTAAATATAATTTTCCCGGGGTAGGACCCCTGGATTACTCGGTACCCTCCCCCAATGTGTAATTGACTTTTTCAACTTAGCCGAAACCTACTGGGACGTTAATTCCAACCCTAACCCTTTCTTTCAATATCCTGTGAATTACTCATTTAATCAAATGTTATTTTATCTTATTTTTTCCACAATGCATCCTGAGCAGATCACAATACGCTTTTCACTCAGATATATTAATGTACCTACAGTGTTTAGTTACAGTATTTTATTATTATTTTAATATAATTATGTTTTAGCTTTTTCCGACCAGAAAATCGTGTAGTTATGCATAATAGCTAACATACTTGTGAATGGCGACGGGGAAAAACTTACTGTCATGTTTCATAACAGTTTAGAAACAATTACCAATAATTACCAAAATTATTTTGAGAGACTGATGAACAACTACAGGATGGGTTTGGTTGTAGTTATGGAAGGTAAGTGTTGAAAATCCAGGGGACAACAACCTTCTCCACAGGGTGAACATCGGGTGTTGCATAACTTGCTACATTAATCAAATGTAATAATTAAATAAAGTATTAAAATCTTGGGTTATTTGTTTACTCAGGTTCCTTTGAAAACTGTGCAGAATTGGAGAAAATTAGAAACAGGCAAACGTTTTTCTTCCTGACACTGTAGGTGAATATGTCATAATTGTACAAAACAAAACATGTTTTTCATTCAGCTTTGTAACACACCAACTCTCTGGTTTAAACTCACTCTCTAATAGCCGATTTAAAATCATTGTCCCTGATCGCCAATTCGATTCATTGTCCCTGATCGCCAATTCGATTCATTGTCCCTGATAGCATATTTGATTCATTGTCTCTAACAGTGTCTAATAATACTGTTCAGTGCATCTCACCTTTTGTTTACCAAATATACCATTTCTCTGTCAATCACACAGGGATACTGTTTTACTTTCATGTTATTTTAGGATACACTCTCCACCAAGAGACTTATTGAGTACATTCTTTTTTTGTAGAATGTTTGTACTTCTACGTAGTGTAAATATTTTTTGGGTCTGGTGTACATTTTTGTACCTTTCCAAGGTACAGTATGTGTGGAATATGTGATTTTGCGGTTAATAAATTCCCAGACCAATTGGTCTGAAAGACAGAGAGAGCAGCTCACCTTTTTATATAAATAGCCATTCTGACAGAAATTAATGTCAGCAAGTAACACATTCAATTATATTTCTTACTTGTAGAGGCATGATAAAAATAGGTTGTTTCATGTTCCATGGCAATAGTTTTTCTCTGTTTTTAAACTACTATATGGTTGGATCAATCTCTAAAACCAACCAGTGTGTTTTTTAGCTTTTCCCAAATGCACCGCATGGCTGCTAGCCAGGTTATATCCTAACCCACTAGCCAGGTTATATCCTAACCCACTAGCCAGGTTATATCCAAACATACTAGCCAGGTTATATCCTACCATACTAGCCAGATTATGTCCTAACCCACTAGCCAGGTTATATCCTAACCTACTAGCCAGGTTATATCCTAACCTACTAGCCAGGTTATATCCTAACCCACTAGCCAGGTTATATCCTAACCCACTAGCCAGGTTATATCCTAACCCACTAGCCAGGTTATATCCTAACCTACTAGCCAGGTTATATCCAAACATACTAGCCAGGTTATATCCAAACATACTAGCCAGGTTATATCCTAACATACTAGCCAGGTTATATCCTAACATACTAGCCAGGTTATATCCTAACCCACTAGCCAGGTTATATCCTAACCCACTAGCCAGGTTATATCCTAACCCACTAGCCAGGTTATATCCAAATATACTAGCCAGGTTATATCCTAACCTACTAGCCAGGTTATATCCTAACCTACTAGCCAGGTTATACTGTATCCTAATATAAAAGTGGCCAGTTAGCAGGTCATTTCTTTTTTAGAAAGGTACAGTGGATATAAAAAGTATACACACCCCTGTTAAAATGCCAGGTTTTTGTGATGTAAAAGAATGAGACAAAGATAAATCATGTCAGAACTTTTTCCACCTTTAATAATGACCTATACCGTGAACAATTCAATTGAAAAATAAACTGAAATCTTTGAAGGGGAAAAATAAAAAATAAAAAACTCACAATAACCTGTTTGCATAAGTGTGCACACCCTTAAACTAATACTTATATTGAAGCACCTTTTGATTTTATTACAGCACTCAGTCTTTTTGGGTAGGAGTCTATTAGCATGGCACATCTTGATGTGGCAATATTTGCCCACTCTTCTTTGCAAAAGCGCTCCAAATCTGTCAGTTTGCGAGGACATCTCCTGTGCACAGCCCTCTTCAGATCACCCCACAGATGTTCAATTGGATTCAGGTCTGGGCTCTGGCTGGGCCATTCCAAAACGTTAATCTTCTTCTGGTGAAGCCATGCTTTTGTGGATTTGGATGTGTGCTTTGGGTCGTTGTCGTTCATCTTCAGCTTTCTAACGGACGCCTGAAGGTTTTGTTCCAAAATTGCCTGGTATTTGGAACTGTTCATAATTCCTTCCACCCTGACTAAGGCCCCGGTCCCAGCTGAAGAAAAACAGCCCCAAAGCATGATGCTGCCACCACCATGCTTCACTGTGGATATGGTGTTCTTTGGGTGATGTGCAGTGTTGTTTTTGCGCCAAACATACCTTTTGGAATTATGGCCAAAAAGTTTAACCTTGGTTTCATCAGACCATAACACATTTTCCGCGTGCTTTTGGGGGACTTGATGTTTATTTTTGCAAACTTAAGCTGGGCTTGGATGTTTTTCTTTGTAAGAAAAGGCTTCCGTCTTGCCACCCTACCCCATAGCCCATTCATATGAAGAATACGGGAGATTGTTCTCAAATGTAGCACACAGCCAGTACTTGCCAGAAATTCCTGCAGTTCCTTTAATGTTGCTGTAGGCCTTTTGGAAGCCTCCCTGACCATTTTTTTTCTCATCTTTTCATCAAAATTGGAGGGACGTCCAGTTCTTGGTAATGTCTCTGTTGTGCCGTATTTTCTCCACTTGATGATGACTGTCTTCACTGTGTTCCATGGCATATCTAATGCTTTGGAAATTATTTAGTACCCTTCTCCTGACTGATATCTTTCAACAGTGAGATCCCTTTTATGCTTTGGAAGCTCTCTGCGGACTATGGCTTTTGCTCTGAGATGCAACTAAGAAAATGTCAGGAAAATCCTACTAGGACAGCTGAACTTTATTTGTGATTAATCAGAGTCACTTTAAATGATGGCAGGTGTTTAATGACTTCTATTTAACATGAGTTTGAATGTGATTGGTGAATTATGAACACAGCCACATCCTCAGTTATAAGACGGTGTGCACACTTATGCAACCAGGTTATTGTAAGGTTTTTATTTTTCATTTTTCCCCCTCGAAGATTTCAGTTTGTTTTTCAATTGAATTGTTCACATTATAGGTTACATTAAAAGTGGAAAAAGTTCTGAAATGATTTATCTTTGTCTCATTCTTTTACATCACAAAAACCTGGCATTTTCACAGGGGTGTGTAGATTTTTATATCCACTGTATATTTTCGGCCGATGTTATGCTTTATTGCATAGAGACCATGAGGAAAGATAGGTGAGATTGTTTTTGGTGTGAGAGATGTGCCGGATGTGCACCAGACTGCATCGCTACGTGGCTCCCTGAGCCACTTACCGAACCTTTCTCACCAGTTCATTCAGTGTGACCATTCTACCACATTCTGCACATGTTCTCCTTCTCAGGTAATTTTCCGAGTGATGAGGGGCTGTTTAATAGTTCAGGAAAGCAATTTACAACCAGCCAAAGTGGATTCATATGGTAACTAACAAACACTGTTTGGAGCAGGATCAATTATAGGAGTGAAGAGGGAGAGAAAGCGAGAGGGGAAAGATAGAAACGAGAAGAAAAAGAGACAGAGTGGGAGAGAGAGAGAGAGAGAGAGAGAGAGAGAGAGAGAGAGAGGCCCTGCTGGAACTAATCACAGTAGCGAGCCTCTCATCGAAGGCAGGCTACTGACAGCTAAAGTATCAAGAATCAGTGACAGAGTTAATGGTTTGGAAAATGTTACTGATGAATGAGAGAGAAGAGGAGAGACCATGGCTCAATGACATTGTGTTTTGCCTAACATTACCTTTCATATAATTTCATTTGCTCTTTTTGCTTCGATTCACCTTTCATTTTTTTGTTCCATTTTTATTTCTTTATTTTTTTATTTTTCTATCTCCTCCCAATGATATGATACCTAATGAGCAGGTTCAGGAGAGTTAAAAATCGAGACTTGCATATCTTTCAAGCCGCTCTGTTACTTTTCACTCTGTTTGCTTGATGAAGAAATCTTCACAAGCACATACAAGCTGAAGGAATGTGAAATCTCTAGTCAACAACCAGAATTTAGCAAAAAACAGGATTTTATGTTTTGTTGATATTCATAGACTTTTTTATACTTTATAGGACAGATGCAGTGGGGTTTTACAGAAAACTGGAACACACTAGACCACTGGAGCAACCTGAACCACTGGAAACCTGAACCACTGGAACACTCTGAACCACTGGAACACCCTTTATCACTGGAACACCCTTGACCACTGGAACACCCTTGACCACTGGAACACCCTGGACCACTGGAACACCCTTGACCACTGGAAGAACCTGGACCACTGGAACATTTGACCACTGGACAAACCTGGACCACTGGACAAACCTGGACCACTGGAACACCCTGGACCACTGGAACACTCTAGAAATGTAAACATGTCTTCACAGGACACAGCCTCAAAAGAGATCCAGGTCTTAGTCTGTTTCCTTGTTAAAATAAAGTTTGAATAGACCACTGGAACACCATAGACCCCTGGAAAACTCTAGACCACTGGAACACCCTTGACCACTGGAACATCCTGGACCACTGGAAGAACCTGGAGCACTGGAACACCCTGGACCACTGGAAGAACCTGGAGCACTGGAACAACCTTGACCACTCAAATTGTAGACCGCTGGAGTAACCTGGACCACTGGATTACTCTAGACCACTTAGAGTACCGTAGACCCCTGGAAACCTGAACCACTGGAACACTCTGAACCACTGGAACACTCTGAACCACTGTAGCACCCTGGGCCACTGGAACACTCTGGGCCACTGGAACACTCTGAACCACTGGAACACTCTGAACCACTGGAACACTCTGGGCCACTGGAACAGTCTGGACCGCTGGAACACTCTGAACCACTGTAGCACCCTGGGCCACTGGAACACTCTGGGCCACTGGAACACTCTGGACCGCTGGAGCACCCTGGGCCACTGGAACACTCTGGACCACTGGAACACTCTGGGCCACTGGAACAGTCTGGACCGCTGGAGCACCCTGGGCCACTGGAACACTCTGGACCACTCCGTCCAGTTTCATACATCATCTCTTCTTCCTTGCACCATCCCCCTCACACTCTCCTTTTGAATTCAAGCATGCAGTCTTGGATAGAGTTATCATCATGGCCAGAAGTCCAGATCATTGTGTGTCATCGAGTGCTGATGATGACATCCGCAGTGGTGCCAGTTCCTGCTCTGGTTGTTAACCGTCTCAGAGAGACACTACAACTAAAAGCCATTTTTAAGACCCAACAGAAATTCATAGAGTAAATTACTGCTCTGGACTTAAAAGTGCTCCTTTCTCTCTTTCCCCCTCTCTCCCTCTTTCTTTATTTCTCCCCTCTTTTTCTCTATTGAACCTCTCACTCTTTCTCTCTATGCTTCTTTTGCTCTCTTTCTCCCATTTCCCTTTCTCTCTCCTGAAATCTCTCCATCTCTCTTCCCCCCTTCTTTCCCTCCATCTCCATCTCTCCCTCCCTATCTCCCCAGTGACTAGTGTCAGTTATCATCTGAGAACTACCTAATGAAACCCTCTCTGCCTGCTTGAAAAAAATGAACACAAAAACCACTGAAGAATGCAGCTCTATTTGTATCCTGCTCATTGTTAAAGATTCATAAAATAATGAAGGGAAAAGAAAAGAGGGAGATGCTGTTAGCTGTCCCCACTGTCGACATCAGACTCGGCACCAGAGTAAACAACATTGTAGTTCTGCATATTACGGCTGGGAGACTTTCACCTACGGAGCCATCTCCATGGCAACCCAGTTTTTCCTCCTCGTATCTTTAATGAAAAGGTAATGAGAGAAACATAACATCCCCAACTTCATTACCGCAGGAAAGATTCAGCAATAAAAAAAAGTAAATCAGGGGAGCAGACTGCCTGTCATTTCATCGGAGCGAGAGGAGCTGAAGGAGAAGCTACGGCTGAAGTAGCTTTGTTACCGTCACGAGGCAGTGATCTGGTTGTTGTGAATTTCTTTAATAAGTGAAATGCGGACATTCTGAAGCGAGGAGAAACTATAGGCTTGCTGATGTAGTTTCTAACCATCGTGAGGTAGAATAGGAACATGGCCCATGGTGCAGGAGGCCACAGACTCACCAAATGGAGCTGTGAGGATCTACAGGTCTGCTAATGTAGATTTACACCACTAGATATATGGCTCTGTACAGCTTATAACCATCATGTGTACAGCTTATAACCACCATAAGGCAGAATAGAAATGTGGTATGGTGCTATAGACTAAACTGGCCATAGAATTACAATTACTAGAAAAGTAATTCCCATTCAAGTCAATGTGCTGTGCTATTCTTTTACATAGCCAGCTGGTGGATTCTAATTTCAAGAAAGGGAAACTGTCCTTTTTACTCTCCATCCCTCTCTCTCTCCCTCCCCCTCTCTCTCTATCCCTCTCTCTCCATCCCTCCACCCCCTCTGACTCTTCCTCTTGCTCTCTTTTTAAGTCTCTTTCTATCCCTATCTCTTAGTCTCTTTCTATCTCTCTCATTCAATGTCATCTTTCAAAAAGGGGTGAAATGGGTCCAGATTTATTTACCTTTCTAATTAGGGCTATCAGTTGTTTACTGGCTTCCCTGATCTCCGTATCCTGTTATGAAGGCAAGGAGGTGATGAAAGGGCCTTCTGTTTGAAAAATTAGACTATTAAAAGCATTTCTAACCGTTGACAACAAATAGAGATTCCCTGAATCTTCCAAGTGAAGTGTGAACCTAGACCCCAATCTCAGCGTTTACTGAAAAGGAACAATAGTCACATGATCATCCATCTGAATTCTCCTTCCATCTTAGAATCCCTGCCTTGAAATCAAATCATGAATTTAGAAGATTCTAGGAACCGAAGAGTGCCTCCTCCCCAGATCTGCGTTACTCCTGGACCCGGTGGGGATGTGCATGAGACAGTGGGAGGTCACTTTTGGACGAGGTGAGGTCTCTTATTTAAAAGGACATCTTTGTTTATGGAGGAGCCAAACGCGATTGTCATGTGAATGTCGTTCCACTTTAGAAAAGGATTTTCCTCTTGCCAGGTAGGGATTTAGGCCTGGGGGACAGGACACCAGGTGGGTTTAAACTGTCACCGGCTACAATAGAAAACCTGCAGTACTCCCGAAAAGATTTAAGTCGCTGAAGGATTTTATCAACCATCAGTTTCAAATCCATATTTAAGATGCCGTCTAGAATCTACAAATTCTTACAACATAGCGAATTAATTGCTGAATAATTTTCTACAAAAAATATAAATACTTGTTTTCACCCCTGGTCTAAAGTAATGGACTAGGTTGGGCATAAAGCACAGCCATGCAGGAGAGTGTACAATTATATCTCCTTAAATGAGTTTAGCACTGCTGTTCTTCCTCCTTCCTTCCTTCCTTCCTTACTTACTTACTTACTTACTTACTTACTTACTTCAATTTACACTTCCCCCTGCTCACACTCTTCCACCTCCCCCCTTCCTCCCCTCCTCTGAACTAATTGGTGTTAAACGGAACCTCATCGCTGGACCCCCAGAGTGCAGGACCCCCCCACCGAACACAAAGACCAGCTTCCCCAAACAGCATCACTATACTCACGTTGAGTCGTTTTCTCCAGTTAGAGGACCAATACGGGAGGCCACACCCCTCCAATGATCAAAACGCCCTCACAGGATTTGCATGTAGCATTAATCCGTACCCTCATTGGCTTCCAGGGGATGGATCAACAGAGCGGGAGGGGTTTTATCGAACTCTCCAGAGCACGTGAAATGGCCCAGGGGTTAACAGTGGGATACCTTCAAACCCGCCGCTGCAATGCTTCCTCTGTGTCTTTACGATATTTATTCTGTGCCCACGCACTTTTATTCTGAAAAGTGAAGCCATCAGTGAGCGTCACCTGGTCGGCTGCAGTGCAGGTGTGATTGAATTAAGCCCCGGGGGTTATGGCCCCTTGTCTAACCTCCGGGAGTCAGACCACTTAAATGTAATGTACATCTGTCACGGCACAACGGGATGCAAGAGGTAATGAGACGCATTAGTTCCAGCGGGTTAGAAAAGTCAAGATTTGGCGTGCGTTAGCATATTTACAATATTTAAAGCGGCGTGGGTTTGATTCTGGCCTACTGCTCTTTCGTCAAAAACTCTCATCCGAGTTTTACCACTGTCCTGTCTAATAAAGCATAAAATGCCTGAAATAATGTATCTTTAAAAAAAGATTTGCGAAAAAAGAGGGGACATTTGGCCTACATACTGGCCCATAATTAAAAAAAAAAAAATAAGTGTACAGCTTTTTGTTACGGTTCCATTCACATATGGACTCATTATGTAATCGAGCATCTGAACAATTACTCAAGACTTTAGTTCTGGTTTAAGTGACCTACTGGCTGATGCTGAACAAAGAACCTCAGAAAAAAATATCCAGACCCCAGGGAGCTTATCAATGTTCAGCAAAACCAAGCAGCTTCCTCGATGACAGGAAGTTATGTCTCTCACAACCTTGAAAACTACAGTGCTTAAACACGTTCTTTGTTTGATCACTATGAAAATGGTTGGCTACTCTCAATAAATTAACTGATAAAATGAGCAAAACACAGCAGGTCTTTATAAATTAATTATCCATTCTTGTCTTCTGTCCTCCTTCACATTTTGAAAAGTTGACTTGCCAATATAATGAGCCGATCCCTAGTCTTGGTCACTCGGTACTATAATGGAACAGGGAGGGAGAAAATAGAGGGATGGAGGGAGGATAGAAAGAGAGATGGAGGGAAAAGGGAGGTAGAGAGATAAAAGAGAGGGCTGGAGAGTGAGATGAAAACAGAGAGTGATGGAATGAGAGGCAAAGAGAGAGGGATGGATGGAAGGAAAGGGATGGAGGGAGAGTGGAAAGAGAAAGATGGAGGGAAAGAGGAAAGAGAGAAGGATGGAGGGGGAGGTAAAGTGAGGGATGAGAGGAGGAAGGAGACAGAGAAGGTGCCCCATTTCTTTTTTGTCATCGCCCGAGGGGCTGGGCACACCCTCTGCACTGCAACCTACTTTTACCCCCCCCCCCCCCCCCCCCCCCCCCCCCCCCCCCCCCCCCCCCCCCCCCCCCCC
>JACXGI010008573.1:0-12009 GCA_016801175.1 Esox masquinongy | reverse complement strand
AGCACGTAAATTATCTTGGAAAGTAAACATGTAGACAACGGAGAGGAAACCGGATCAACAAATCACGGAACAAAATGCGGCTAGCACGATCAGGGAGCATAAAGCAGCCCACCAACAAGGGCTGGCTGGGTGGCTGAATGGCTGGCTGGCTGTTTGTCTGGCTGGCTGTTATGTTGTAGATCCAGTCTTGGTGGGGATGTCTTATCTCCGGGCGTTGCTAGAAGATTATTATTTTATGTCCCTCCACATTGCGTTCTTTAATAATATACTTGCTCAAGCTGAATGGCATTTTGTTCGATATGAATGTTTTATCAAACACAAATTATATGAGAAGGGGGGAGGGAAAGATACAAAAGTGAAATTATTGTAGTTCCTCATTTCTTTCTTTCTGTCTTTCTTCCGTCTCTCTTCTCGGGATCTCTCTCGGGAACTAACCTCCTTCACGGTTATCGCCTGGTGCATCTGCATTGTAAATGAAATTGAACAAGCACAACATTAGAATGCAAATTAAAGACCTTCCAAAAGCGTTCAAATAATGATACCCAGTGTCTCAAACGGCACCCTGTTCTCAGCCGATTCCCACAGGGGCCCTGGTCGAAATGTAGTGCACTACATGGGGAATAGGGTGTCATTTGGGACGCCTTCATAGGAAACTAGGGGGGCGTTCAGGAAAGTATTGAAGTTTGTGCTTGGCTGACTTTATGAGCTCTCTGAACAATATTCCGGGATAATTGGAACAATATTCATAAGAAGTTTTGTCAACACGTTGATAAAAATATATTAGCCCCCCTCATTTAGAAATGTTGTATGCCTGAAAAAAAAAAGGGGTTAGGCTTTCGGAGCAAATATTGACTCACCGGGGAATAATTGTATGTGCCACTGAATTGCATATTTTAATCTGCAATCGTGGTAAACAACGGTCTGTTCAATTGGAAATATGTTCCCACTGGCACCCCATTCCCAGATGGCTCACGTCAAAACTAACGAAGGACACTGTGTAAGTGCACTATAGGAGAGCATAGGATGCCATTTGTGACACAGTGTGGTCACCTGACTACATGGTTTCTGGTAGGACCCGGCGCTGTTGGGACTCGTTCCGGTCAGTGGCAATCTGAAAACATCTTTCAACAGGGATGGGATTTCTGTAAATGGTTACGCATCTGTCTACTTTCATTGGCCGTCTTTAAACAAGCCTCGATCTCTGCATTAGCATTAAGTTAATAAGGGCCGAAACGTGTTACTGAGAAGATAATTGTTACAGGTAAGAAATATACATGAAAAGTAAGTCAAAGTGAATGTAGAAATATACACTGCGAGCGAATGTCTGAAAAGTCTTACCACAGACTCGTTGTATTAACAATGCATCGTATTCACTATATATTCATACTGTATTCTACTGTAAATAGAGGAAAGGAAGGCATCTATGTGTGGGTTTTTTTGTGCCGGGTGGGGGCCTCCCCAGGAACCTTGAGACAATGCTTCTTCACTTCCTAAACATGCGCTACAGGGGCAGAGCGGCACGTAACACCACCACCCACGTGTACAGACTTAATCCCTCTCCTAAAGCCGACACCCCACACTCAACGAATCATCTTCAGAACCCCAAAATGGCTTCCCTTTCCCTGGGAAGAGTACTGCTTTAAACCAGGGCCAAACGCTCCCCCGGGGGACCCTGGGATGAGGGGCCAGTGTTACATTTGTCCCGCAAGGTTGACTCCCACCGGAACCTGTCGTCTGTCGCCGTTTCGGGTTCCCATAGAGGCGGAATAACGGGGCTGTAATTCGGTAAAACCCGTATCGAGTCCTTTCACACGCACTCCCCTCCCCGCGAACCACAGCCCATACACACATAATCCCGTTTGCTGGGCAATTTAAATTCATCTAATTTCACAGATTAGGAGCCGCGGTCTCCGTGGAAGAAATGAGCGGCTCTGTGGGTTTCTGCAGGATGTCTTTAGTCCCAGTATTAAGGCACTCTTATGAAGAGATGGACAAATACATTCAGATTATAGAGTGGCGTGCGACATGTTTAACATTAAAATGTAGCTCACTTGTTGGGGTTGCTTGAAATGCCAGGACAGTGATGCCCACATGGGTATAATTTGTCTCCTTGAGGATGTGTAAATATGCTTCAGTTTGAAATTTTTAAAGCGTGCTCGTGGAAGATCGAAAAGGCCACCCTTCCAAAGTATTTGCTGTTATGAGACAGTTATTCCTTTGATTGTTTCCTTAACAACCGTGAGTCTTTTTGAACGTGGAGATTCATCTTCCATAAATGAGCACCAACTCATGAAGCCATGTGCCTGTTGAAAGAATGTGCACTTTATTGAGGTTTAAGAAATTGGATTTGGATCAAATCGATGTTGGAATTAATTTAGTGTTGCATTAATTGCATCTCAATTATATTGAATTTGTGTACAACTGCATGGTGTTATCGACTGATGAATGATGAATATTATTGGAAAGTTTTTTTCTTTTTAAAAACTTGCTCTTGCAGTGTATACAGCTAACGTGCCCCTATGCTTAGATAATTTTCCTACTTGTCTTGTTTTGAAACTGTCTAATCATTCACATGTCAGACCAGGGAATAAATAGCCACCCGTTGCCCTACATGATGCTTAACTTTTTAACAGAGGAAGTGCACTATGTAGAGGTTAGAGCACCATTTGGGACAAAGCCTGTGTTATTTTATTCCATCATTACATGCCATGTTAAATCACTGGAAGAACCATCATTATTATTTCTAAAGAAAAACGCAAATAGATGTTCTGTCTGGAACTGAAGAGGAAAGATAATGAACATCCGCTGATTAAATGAACAGAGGCCTTTAATTTACTGGCTGGATTAGCTCTCTCTCTCTGTTTCTTTCTCTCTCTTGTACTCCCTCTCTCCATCTCTCTATCTCTCACAGTCCTTCTCTATTTGTCTCTCTCTCACCATCTCTGTGCACACCCCTGTCTCTGTTTTTCTTCCCCCTCTCTCTTTCTGTCTCCTCCACCAAGACCCATTGTTGGTTGTCTCTTTGGCAGCAGTGAAGTTATTAATGGACCAATAACAGGAGGCAAACCTGGGCACATGGGAGATATTTTATTCTCTTTTACATTCCCTAATGTTTTTTCCACAGTGCATATTTGGCTGGAATCACTGCTTTTTATTTTTTAAATAAGAAAGAGGGGGAGAAAGAAGGAGAAAGGAGAATAATAAGGAAAGAAGAGGAATAAGGAAGGAAGAGGAGAGAAGATGTGAAGATGAGGAGTGAGAAGGTGAAAAATGGAGAAAGGAGAGAGAGAAGTGAATGAGGGAAGAAAAAAACTTGGCCTTTAGGTTAATTGACTTATATCCGTCACAGTTGACATTTAATGTGTTCGGGGTGTGTGTCTAAAGTGCTCTCTCTCTCTCTCTTTCTCTCTCTCTCTCTCTCTCTCTCTCTCTCACACACACACATTACAGGATTGCTGCTGGACATACTCAACAAGGGGACTGCACCACTGAGACTGTGACTTTTTTCTGCTAAAACCGATTGACTCGGAAGGACGCACTCGTAAGCCCAGAGGTCACCGGGTCGTCGTCACGTTGTGACTGGGAGGACGTGCGGTACATTTAGGGTGCTCTGTCCCAAATGGTATCCCGTTCCCTACGCAGTTCACTAGTCCTGGGCCCTGGACGTGAGTAGCGGCCCGAGGTGCGTCGGGAGTAGGGTGCAAGCAACATACGTATGGTTTCACAGCCTGCCTGCCTCCCACGCATCACTGTCTGATAAAAACAGCGGGAGGGGTGGATGCAGGGATTGAACCCAGGTCACGGGTACACAAAGCACCGATGTGCCCTTGGGGGCGTGTCTCCCGCTTATCATCATGACAGTCAAACGTGTCAAAAGTACAGTCAAATGTGCAGGTTAATCAACCGGGCTTAATCTCATCACGTTGTATTCTTAACGTGTATACATGTTTTGGTGCCAGAAGAAAAGAAAGTCTATCGGAAAAAAGTCTGTCTGTAACAATTTTCTTGAAATATTACCAAGCTCCGGAGGAGAGAGAAACTTTCTCAATTACCCAGACTGTCAGAATTCATGCTGGGTCTTGGTTGTCTTTCATATAGAACACATAGTAGGCCTCATTTTTGGTGCAAATAGATGTTCTGCTATACTTAATGAGTGCATGTCTGACAAATGTTTTGGGATTTTCAAGTCTCCCAGACAAACGCTGTATTCCCTTTCATATTTCTAAGTGTGTTTGTGTCTACTTTTTCCCAATTTTGTTAACCCTTGTAGTCTCTTAACTCTGCTGGTTACTTTCTTTCATCACAATTTTGCATCACAATAGCACAACCTTTCTTGTCTTTTCCATGATTTATTTGCTGCCGATCTGCTGGGTATTTGTTTGAAAAGGTTCTTTTATTAACTTTTAATTATTAATTATTTTATTTTTTATTTATTTACCTTTATTTAAGTTATTAAGAACAAGTACTTTTTTTAGAATAACGGTCTGTACATAACAAAGAGAAATAAACAATAAAATATATTATTAAAAAAATGGGAGGTTATGATATATTGAGGTCAAATTATATATGAAGGTCAAGCTGTAGAGAGGTTAAGCTATTATGAGTTCAAGCCACATAGAGGTCAAGTTGTAGAGAGGTCAGACTGGACACACAGAGGCTATTGTATTGCGTTAATCTGCCCCCTCCTTTTCTCCTTTTTTTCTTCTTCTAATTTCTCCCCTCTTCCTTTTATTTGTGTGAATCATGCTTTTCTCCGCGTTGAGCAAAGTGCTCATCTCATCGCCTCATTCACGTTAAATATTTCTTCTGGGCTCATTCGGCATTTCACTAATGTCACCAGTTATGAATCGATAAGTGCAATATGCAAGAGGGTGGACGAAAACATTAACGTGATAACTCTCACCACTGCCACAACAGCCTTTCATATTGATTCTACGCGTGAACCTGCGTAGCTATCACAGAACAAATTATCCTGACTCCAGTTTGACAATCTGTTTCAGAGGGCCGCCCCATTGATTTCTGGAGGACGTCCGTGCAATGCTGCGCTTGGCTTTGACACGTCTGGCTCCCCTCGTCTCTCCAGGGCCTCGAAGACAGCAGCTAGCATCGCCCAATAGATGTGGACAAGTCAGCGTGATGGATCCGGCTGTGTGAGGGCTTGACATGGCAACGTCAGCACCGGCATATTTCCCTCCGTTTTGGAACAACTGAGTGTTAACGTGTAGACCGTCGTCAAACAACGTGGGTGTCCGACTAAACCTGACGCTTGACCCCTTCGTCCCGGAACGAATGGCTTCGCTTTCTTGTGAACTGTTCCAGGTTCCCAGTGGCACCCAGTCCTCTACACAGTGCATTACATTTGACCAGAGCCTTTGGCATTCAGCCCTGGTCCACAGTAATGTATGGGTTCTGCTCAAAGTAATGTTCTCTATGGGAATGATGGGCTATGGCTCTGGTTTAAAACAATGCCCTCTGTAGGGAAATGGACACCATTTGGGACAAACAACCGGATATCCCTCAGCAATTTCAGTTTGTCAGTGTGGACGGTAAGGGAGGACAACTGAAACAAAAACTGACTGTAACGCTGGGAAAACAGGAAGGGAATGGCTATGAGACTGTCAGAGACTGTGAGGATGTGGATAGACTCAATGATATGCACGTGGATGATGTCTGTGTGAATGGGGATGATGCCTCTGTGTACAGAGATATCATCCCCATACACACAGACATCATCCCTATGCACAGAGACTATATCTTCGATGTCTCTATCCTCAATGTCTCTATCTGTTTCTCCCATCAAATCAACAGATCAATCAGTCACTGCTTCAATCAGCAGAAGCGTGTAACAGCACAGGGAATCCCTCTCTCCTTTGTTTTGCTGCTCACAGTATTCCGCACTGTCAGATATGTCGGGCACAGTCCCAGAGACAGTCTAATGTTGTGTTACCGGCCTGCCCTTACGTTCCCAGTCATCCCCTGACGTGGTCTTCAGCACAGAGGGTTAGATGGCCTTTTGAAATGGCCGGAACTCCTTCTCTCCTTATCATATTCCCTCCATGTGAAATAGAGATGTAATTTATACCTGACACACACCCAGCATAACACACACACACAAGAATGGGGCTGTCACACATCTCACACCTGGAGGAGGTAGAAAACCCACAGGGTTAGATTAATCAAATGGACGCATGGTGTACAGCAGTGTGTGTGTGTGTGTGTGTGTGTGTGTGTGTGTGTGTGTGTGTGTTTCTGTGTGTTTCTGTGTGTTTCTGTGTGTTTCTGTGTGTTTGTGTGTGTTTCTGTGTGTGTGTGTGTGTGTGTTTGTGTGTGTGTGTGTTTGTGAGTGTGTGTGTGTGTTTGAGTGAGTAGCCCGTAAGCCGGACACCGAACTCTAAGTTGTACGGCTGAATTCATTTTGTGAAGGGCACTAAAAAACCATTATCCACAAATAATCCCAAATCATTTCAAGGTGGTGGTGAACAACCAGGCCGCTGGACATCCTCTGTATGTGAATGAACGTGCATCGGCGCCACCCCTGGGGGATCGGGGAAGTCATTGGAAGATCCAGGGATTTCCTAACCACAAGCCACGACCTCAAGCTGGAGCTCAGCGAAGCCAACAGGATGTGTTCTCAGTTGACTTGACCTTGTAAAAAAAAATCAGCTGTACATACATAGGCGTGGCAGTGAAATCGAACATTACGAGGAGACAAATACTCTGTGTAGTTTATAGAGCCGTTGTCCCATTCATCTGAACATCTATGTATAGTGTGTATTTATTATGCATGTAGCTCTCAATCAGTTCTGTAATTGGACACATGCTGTACATGTCTCTCTGCGTGTTTCTCATCACCACGGGGCCTAGTTATGTGTCCTGGGATCTTATAGTGGATTTACATGAGGCTTGTAATCACATGTGGCCCATTACTTAGAACCAAACAGACAACAAATTAACAGCAAGGAAGCCCTGAGTTCCCTGAACATTCTAGAATGTCGTACGACTCCTAATGGAATTAATAGATTCCTGTTTCCTTCTCGGAACTGTCCGGGAGTGAGGGACCTCTGTTTAATCTCTCCATTTCTCTCGCTCCCTCTCTCTACAGTATCTTTTTCACTCTCTATCTCTGTCTCTTTCTCCTAGTCCTCTCTCCTTCTCTCTTTACCTTTCATCTCCCTCCCTCCCACTTTTCCCCCTCCGTTTTCCTTCTGAAGGGGACAGATTGCATTTTAACCAAGACAATGACATCAACGAATTCTAGTAGCTTTTTGATATACACGAAGGAGGTTAATCTGCATGCAGGTGACATGCAAAAAGAAATGGGAAAGAGAAAGAAACAGTGGAGCTTAAGAAGATGAATCAGAATGCATCTGAACAGTTTTCTGAGAATGCTTTGACCTAATTATAAAACTGGGCTATGATCCTGTTGTAGATCCCATTCCGTCATTTCAACGGTTAATTGTGATCAGGTATTCTGACACTGGGTGCAGACATCAGCTAAGTGTCTCATTTTGATCTAAATATTGTTTGATTTAAATGTTAAATTTCTATACAGGTTAAAAGTAGGATGGCAGGCGAAAGGTTTCCCACATTTATTCAACATCATTAGGGTTACAAAAAATATATATATATTGTTTAAATAATGTGGGAACAACAGGTTGGACTTACAATGTAAGGGTGCGTTACAATGTAAATGAGTTGAATTACCTGCCCTGAATACAAATAACCTTCACAGAGTCAATGGATTTAGAATACAGTAAATTACTTCCACACAAGCATGACAAGATTAAATCGTGATGAGCTTTGCCTCCTGTTCTGCTGAAAATTAATAACCTACTGAAAGTCAAATCTGAGGGATATCTGGTCAAGATCATTTCTTAAAGATTATCATTGAGCTTTTCATCTCACTGACTGGCTGTACTGTATGTTCACTGTCCTCCTTCCATCAAGCACCAATCAGCTGATAGCTACAGATAAAGTGGCTCCCTCATGGAAGCAAACTGAATCACAGACCACCACTGGTGATCCTAGAGGTAGTCATACATCCTGGGTTCAGAGATCCACAGGGAGGTTAAGTTTGTGAGAAAAACATTTCTGGAAAACCCCACATTTATGTAATCAGAGGTGGATACCCTGAGTCCCACTCATTATTAACGTCATTATGCCTGTCCATGATATACCAAGCATGAGACAGACTGGAAGGCTTGGAACCCAGGCTGTACCATAGAGGATGGGCACGTCAATATGCATGTAAATTTAATTGAGCATCTACAACCCTGTTTCCAAAAAAGTAGGGTTGCAGCGTAAAATGTAAAGAAAATCTGAATGCAGTGATGTGCAAATCATGTCAAACCCTATGTTCAATAACAAGACAACATATCAAATGTTGTACATTTGACAACATATCGAATGTTGAAACTGAGAGATGTGATTGTTTCTTGAAAAATATTTGCCCACTTTGAATTGGATGTCAGCAACATGTTTCAAAAAAGCCGGGACAGGAGCAACAAAAGGCAGGAAAGTTGTGTAATACGAAACAAATACCTGGTGGAACATTTCACAACTAATTAGGTTGATTGGCAACTGGTTAGTAACATGATTGGGTATAAAAAGAGCATCCCAGATAGGATGAGTCTTTCAGAAGTAAAGATGGGGAGGGGTTCCCCTCTCTGTGAAAGAATGCACAGGCAAATATTGCAACAATTTAAGAAAAACATTTTTCAACGTAAAATTGCAAAGAGTTTGGGGATTTCATCATCTATGGTACATAACATTAAAAGTATCAGAGAATCCAGAGAAATCTCTGTATGCAAGGGACGAGGCCCAAAACCAAAATTGGATGGTCGTGATCTTCGGGCCCTCAGGTGGCACTGCATTAAAAACAGACACGATTCTTGTAGTGGAAATCACTGCACGGGCTCAGGAACACTTCTGAAATCCATTGTCTGTGAACACAGTACGTCGCTGCATCCACAAATGCTAATTAAAACTCTACAATGCAAAGTGGAAACCAGATATAAACAATATCCAGAAATGCTGCCACCTTCTCTGGGCCCAAGCTCATTTCAGATGGACTGAGGTGAAGTATTAAAATTGTCCTGTGGTCTGACGAATCAAAATTTGAAATTATTTTTGGGAATCATGTACGCCGCATCCTCTGGGCTAAAGAGGAGAGGGACCATCCGACTTGTTATCAGCGCACAGTTCAAAAGTCAACATCCGTGATGGTATGGGGGTGCATTAGTGCACATGACATGGGTGACTTGCACATATGTGAAGGCACAATTAATGCTGAGCAATATATACAGGTTTTGGAGCATCATATGCTGCCAACCAGACAACAACTTTTTCAGGTAAGGACTTACTTAAAACCATAAAAGGACTTACTCCCAAAACAGTAGCATTTCTCAGTTTCAACATTTGGTATGTTGTCTTGGTACTATTCTCAATTTAATATAGGGATAAATGATTTGCGTATCATTGCATTCTCTTTTTATTTGTTTTTTACACAGCGTCTCAATACTTTTGGAAACCTGGTTGTAATTTACAGCAGTCAAACATGCAGCATTTTTACATTCCCCTTTGTAAGCAAATGTTTGTGCATATAAATGTTTACAATTTAAGAAATTTTGACTTCTCAGTGTGGCCATATGTTGAGCCAGACATAGAAACTGGGGAAGCCTGTACATTGATCTTTCAGCGGCCTTACTTCTGTCTCAACCGACGAAATCAACCAATTATTTCATCAAACACATTTTACATTTCCCTTGCTCACTTGTCACAGTGCCATACAATCTGCATAGTACATTCTCAAACCCTGTTGAGTTTTCAGCTGAAGATGTGGAAACCCATCCAGATAAAATATATATATATATATATATATATATATATGTCATAGTAACAATTTCATACACAGCACATTATATAGACTGGCCTTTTGTGTGAAGGATTTTGATTTGCATTAAAGAAGCCCAGATGGTCGTACCACGCTGAAACTTTTCACTCATTCTAACATTCAGCCAAACAGAAACTGGATAACTGGATGCTCGTCCACGGCAACGTCTTATGCATTTATATACTGTAGGTCGTTTTGACATTTTCACAGGACTCAGTTTTGGAATGAAGTTGTACTTACCACTTCTCTTGCCAATTATCTCATTGAGACATTTTTTATTATTTTTTAGTCATTAAATGATGTGGTACGATGGTGCATTGAATCAGTTATAAAGTTTAGAGCCATTATTTTGGCGTTTTTGCCCAAAGTCAGCCTTTAACAGTGTATGTGATGTGTTAGATATTGTACACTGAGTCAACTTGACTTGAAACAACAACTTCATGTGAATTCAAAATGAGTGAAGGCTTCTTTTCAAACACCCCGGAGAAATCAAAGACCCTTGGATGTTTATGAGTAGAGAGTGACAGAGTGGCATAGTGATGGAAATGCTCTTTCTGCAATATTGCCACAAGACCTAATTTGTTGTTGCATTCGGGTGTTGGTTGGTTGTTATCTTTATTTTGACATTTTGTTTTGCATGCAGAGAGTAGAGAAATATCCTATTAACTGTGCTTCTCCTATCTGCCTAAATAAATCACAGACATGGAAATGAAAACCTCAGTGACAGAGAAGGAGATGGATAGATGAATATAAATGCAAAACTCAAACACACGTTCACACACATACAAACTCTTTTGACCTCTCTTTCTCAAATACTTCCCTCCCTCTCACTCTCTACCTTTCCCCCTCCCTCACTCTGTCAGAAATGTACACAAACTATGGAGTAACATATGAACCGAAAACAATTATTAAAAAAATAATAATTAAACGCATTTCAGCTTGACAATCCTTTGTCAGGTTGTCAGGAGCACTCGACAGACAGACCATAATAATTGGTAGGCAACAAGTACATCCGTGCCGTTGGTTACTGTATTATTTTCCTCTTCCATCCATCTCTCAGGCTCTTTTTCAACTCTGACCTTTTATTTTATATGCCTGCTCTGACCGAACAGAAATGCCAAGTAAAACATTTGTCAAACGTTCAAAAGCATGCATTTATTGATTAATATCCCCTTGATGCTATTCACACGCACGCACACACGCACACACGCACACACAGACGCACAACCCCCTCTGACCCCGCCCACCCCGACACACACACATCTGCACATACACACAGTAGATTAACTGAGTTGTTCCACCCTGAAAAGCACAAGAAAGAGGAGTTTAACCCCAACCATCTCAGCTTATTCAAGTTTTAGTTAATAACACATATTATAAGCAATCCTGAAGCATTATTTTGTCAAAATATATCCTATTCTCTGAGGGCTAATGGATTGCACCCATTTCAGTTTACATATAATATTCAACAACCAAATTAACTAACTTTAAATTACAACAAAAATATTAAAACCAAAAATAGGTTCAGTGTGAGAAATACCTGATGCATTTGAAAGGAAAAGGGCATTCTCATGAGTGTCATGAAATCCTGAAAGGAAATTGACATAGGTAAAAAATATACAGTTTCCCTACAACATCCAGTACACCACATTTAATGTGTGGCTATTTCCTTCAGGTAAGGTTTGGAGCAGGCCATATATATGGTTCTGGATTTGGTCCAGAAGGAAATTAATTGACCTGTCATTAGTGCTCATTATTTTTAGTGATGGCTGTGCTGGACAGTACAACAATTGTTATTGAAGCCCTGCTTCTATCACTTTGTTCTGTTCACTTACTGAAAGCAAAGAGACTTTCCAGTAAAATAGATTGTCATTAGGTTTGAATTGCCCTTGGGAAAGCCATTGATCAGTACACAATGTTGAATGTGGAAGCTTCTGATTTTCTGTTTTGCTGCTGTGACGATGAGTAGTGAATTTAAACTGAGGATGCAGTGGATGATGAAAACATGGGCATAAAGGTGAAACTCAGACATCCAAGTTATTCAGTAAGGTCATTTCCTCGGCCAAAACAGAGACGTCATGTGTTATGTCTGAAGACAGAGACGTCACGTGTTATGT
>JACXGI010008572.1:0-33102 GCA_016801175.1 Esox masquinongy | reverse complement strand
GACCTTAACCCTATAGAAAATCTATGGGGTATTGTGAAGAGGAAGATGCAATACGCCAGACCCAACAATGCAGAAGAGCTGAAGGCCACTATCAGAGCAACCTGGGCTCTCATAACACCTGAGCAGTGCCACAGACTGATCGACTCCATGCCACGCCGCATTGCTGCAGTAATTCAGGCAAAAGGAGCCCCAACTAAGTGTTGAGGGCTGTACATGCTTATACCTTTCATGTTCATTCTTTTCAGTTGGCCAACATTTCTAAAAATCCTTTTTTAGTATTAATTTTAACTAATATTCTAATTTTCTGAGATACTGAATTTGGGATTTTCATTAGTTGTCAGTTATAATCATCACACTTAAAAGAAATAAACATTTGAAATATATCAGTCTGTTTAATGAATGAATATAATATACAAGTTTCACTTTTTGAATGGAATTACTGAAATAAATCAACTTTTTGATGATATTCTAATTTTATGACCAGCACCTGTATATAGCCTTTTGATCATTGCTCAACACCAACAACCAAACGAGAAATTTCCAAAATGTAATTACCCATTGGAAAATGCATATTGCACACCCACTGTTGTTCAAGTAGTTTAATTGACATGGACAGAAATATCAGTTTGCAATGTAAGAACGAGGGGAAAATAGAAGATTCAAAAACATTTTGATAGTTAACAAATTAGGGTATACCCACGTCTCCAGGCACCACAACACGGTCTTTGCCTGTATGTATATATTGGGATGATGCGTGACATCTGAAAGTGCATTATGAGAAAATACACTGAGAACCTCCTTTTGCAAAGTCCTCCTATCCAACTATCGTAGTTATATTTAACAATTGTCACAAAGATAATTTTGTCTAGTCTCGTTTTTGTCGACCAAAATGAAAAGTATTTTTTTCTGTTTCTATTTAGTCTGTTCAGTCGTCTCGTCAACTGCCACTGAAAAATAGGTATTGAACTAATATTTTCAACATTATTTTTGTTGATGACATTAACACTGATGTTGCTTTGGGCTGCTATGATCTGTTATGTAACCTACTTCACGGGTTTCCTTTACCTGGCATTCAAAACTCAGGGGCTCTCAACGAGCGGAGTTTTCTTGCCCTCAAATGTTTTTGCTTTTTTATTTTTTCTCTAGGCCTAGCTTATTTTTTGCAATGCAGGGTGCGGCCCTTGGGGTGTGGGGGCCTCCGTGCCTCGCGGTGGCTGCGGGGGTTTCCCAGCTGCCAGTGGATGCCACCTTCCAAGGTAGCATGCTCCACATTTTTGAAAGAGCCCCCTCCAAAAGGTTTGCAAGTGTGGAAATATTATGAAAACTAAGATGAGTCTATCTAGCATGTTATTTTCTCTCTTGAAATGTGAACAAGCACAGGGTGGTCCTGATCCTAGCATTCCCACTTCTTAATACATGCAACCCCTGATCTTTAATAAAACGGTGCCAAATTTTACTTTTAAGTGCTGATGTGTGGCTGTGATTTTGTTTGTGTGAAACAAAAAAATATGGTGGAAGACGAATGCATCCACGACTTAGTATAAGTCAAGTACCTTTTAAGGTAAATACGTTTCACTGACTTACCGTTTCCAATAGGATTAATAAAAATATCTGCTACAACAGCAAAATCAAACAAAATATGTCACCGAAAACGCTATATATCTGTTCAAAGCTAGTGCGTGTTTCTGTTCAAACACTGATTTTCTGGCCTAGCTTTCAAGGACTTTGTGTTCCAGAGGGGGAATGCTGAGGCAGAAGCTAGATCCATAGCACTGCGCAGTTTTGGATAAACAGCCATCATTGGGTAACACAACTGGAGAGGAGACTCTCCAGTGAAAATACTGCTCTTTAAAAAGTTGAAAAACTGAAAACTTGATGGCAAATCTGCATTTTGAGGAAAAGCATACAGCTGTTTACATCCTGATTCACTTTGTATTCCCATTGCTCTTATGTGAACCCAGCCTAAATTCCAGTACACTTCAAGATTAGGAGTTGCTGTTCCAAGTTAGGGAAACTAAAAGTATTTTCTCCCCGGTCTCACTGCCAAAACTCACCGAATAGGGAAAGCCAGATCCTTCCCCTCTGATCCTTTCCTCCAGTAGGTTCTGGAAAAGAGTCAAGGTTGGAGGAACACTCAGCTGATATCCCCTCATACCCGACTTGTCTGTTCCTCTGTGAACTGGACTGTGAACTGTAGAGAAGGATACATTAGCTGGAGGTAGGACCATAAATAATATATCTTACCAGTCAAATGTTTGGACACACCTACTCATTCAAAGGTATTTCTTTATTTTACTATTTATTATTTTTTACAATAATACATTGTAAAATTACATATTTTACAATGTATTTTTGTAATAGCCTAATTGATCAATTACTTCCATATATCCATTGAACTCCAAAGGTATATTGAAGTGAAATGGTTATTTTTGTCTCTATATTCCAGCACACGTGAAATTATACAATAGCTCTGAGGTTGAAGTGCAGACTGTCAGCTTTTGTTGGACGAAATTTGATCTTCAGGCCATATGTTCAATGGACTTCAAGTATGATGCTCCCATCACCATGTTTTACCTTACTGTTGGCATTTGCTAGGTAATGAGGCCTAAAAGTTTGATTTTACCTGGCCTTGACACAAGTATCGTATGTTTCTTGTCGAAATTTGTTTGTGGGGTAATGGATAAAATGCAATACTTTTGGAGGCCTCTTCCCAACAAAATGCTTCACTTACTTTACAACATCCAAAGGAAAGAATAGCCCAGAGCATTTTGTACTGATGCCAAAATCCTTCCAACTGCCATTGAACCAATCATATGATCTCTGTTAGCTCTTTGACTTCCCTTCGGTTGTGTTGTGTTGTTTAGTTAAGAGCCGAATACGTATCTTGCTCCATTTGAACACACACGCCCGTAAGTGCACACACACATACACCATCTTGAGAAAGGTTGAGTTTTCAGTTTGTTTACTTGAGAACAGTGAGATATGGATGTGTGCCCTGTGGGCACCCCAGTATCATCTGCAGACCAAACTGATCCAGCACTCTTAGAAGTACAGAACACAGATCCATACTATCCCCAGAGGTGTCTTATACTGCGTGAGAACAGCTGAATGAAAAACCCTTAAGGAAGATCAACAGAGCCTTCAATAATGGCTCTCACCAATGCTGAAATAATTAGTAAAGACTAGCTGAAGTAAGACCTTTTTTAACAAGCAGTAAAATAAACATTCGGTCAAGCTGAGGAAACCAATTTTTTCCTGTTTCAACCTCAACATGTTTGCATTCTTCTCCGTCTGAGATTTGGGTCTTTGCTTAGCCTTACTGGCTAATCCGTTAGCAAGGGGATTTAAGCAACAAAGACAACCATGGAAATAACAGGATTTTTTATTATCGCTTTTATCATTTATTAATTTTTTTTTGTAATGGAAATAAGACTTCCATTCCCATATGTTTAAAATAGGCTACATTCATTTTGGACTTGTGTGCTTTCACTCTTTGGAATTGATCATCAATCAGAGAAAATATGCCCCAGACCAAAAATCAATGTTTATCTTTATGTATTGGCTGGTTGCTATAAAGATTTCCAGAATTCCTATCTGTTCTATTAAGTACCTACACTATTGGAATGAAACTTCTCCATTCTGTTTATTATTATATGTATAGTTTTGGAAGAACGTTGTTTAGTTACTGTTTCATCAATGTTTTCTTTGTGTTCCTAGGGAATGTAATTACTTCCTATATTGTGGTCTGTGCGTTTGTACGCGTATGTGCGTGTGTGGGGGGGTGTTTATGGATTGGGAGATCAATGTCTGTATATCAGTAATCGATGCAGACTGCACATTCTTGTGTGCAACTTAAATGTGTGTTGATGTAGAAAAGGAACATGGTATCTACATGAGTGCATCATGGTTGAGTGAATGTTATTGCTCTGTGTGTGCAATGTGTGTGTAATGTGTAAACTGTGTGTGTCCCAGATACATACATAGTTGTGGTTGATAATCAGCAACCTGTGATGTTTCATTCTGACTGACTGGTGAACGTTACCTCTTGAGTACAGAACAGCAGAAACAAGGAAATACACACAATAGTTTGTGTTGCTGCAAGCCCAAACAGTCACCAATTACTGTCTGATATATTCTCTGTGTCTGCTCAAAGGATCTCTAAAACCGCTACATGCTCTTTTTTGTCTGTATGTGTTGGCTAATGGCTGCAATACAAGCCACTGACTCATCCGCATACACAACCCACTACAAATCTATGGAGTTATAGGCAGGAAACCCCTAAAAAACAGACCACATTAAAATGCTACCTTAACAGTACAGTGGCATTGAAAAACCTAGGTGAGTATGGCCTTGCTACGTCCTGCCAAATGTACAACCCTGTTTCCAAAAAAGTTGGGTTTGATGCCAGCAACATGTTTCAAATAAGTTTGGACAGGAGCAACAAAAGACTGGAAAAGTTATGTAATGCTAAAAAACTAAACCTGGTGGAATATCACACAACTAATTAGGTCAATTGGCAGCAGGTGTGTAACATGATTGGGTATTAGAAGATCATTCCAGAGAGGATGGGTCTGTCAGAAGTGAAGATGGGGAGGGGTTCACCACTCTGTGAAAGACTGCGTGGGCAAATAGTGGAAATTAAGAAATATGTTTCTCAACATAAAATTGCAAAGAGTTTGGGAATCTCATCATCTACGGTACATAATATAGTTAAAAGATTCAGAGCATCCAGAGAAAAACCCCTTCACAACATCCAGCTTTCTTTAGACAGATGAAACTAAGATCAACCTGCACCAGAATGATGGGAAGAAGAAAGTTTGGAGAAGGCTTGGAACGGCTCATGATCACAAGCGTACCACATCATCTGTAAATCACGGTGGAGGCAATGTGATGGCATGGCCATGCATGGATTCAATTTGGGTCACTGATGTTAATTGATGACGTGACAGAAAACAGAAGGAGCTGGATGAATTCTGTGTGTAGGGATATATTGTCTGCTCAGATTCAGCCAAATTCAGTGAAGTTGATTGGACGGCGCTTCACTTTACAGATGGACAATGACCCAAAACATACTGCGGAAGCAAACCAGGAGTTTTTTAAGGCAAAGAAGTGGAATATTCTGCAATGGCAGAGTCAATCACCTGATCTCAACCAGATCAAGCATGTATTTCACTTGCTGAAGACAAGACTTAAGGCAGAAAGACCCATAAACAAACAATAACTGAAGACAGCTGCAGTAAAGGCCTGGCAAAGCATCACAAAGGAGGAAACCCAGCGTTTGGTGATGTCCACGCGTTCTAGACATAAAGCAGTCATTGCAAAGGATTCTCGACAAAGTGTTAAAAATTAACATTTTATTTATGATTGTGTTAATTTGTCCAATTTCGTTTGAGCTCCTGAAATAAGGGGACTGTGTATGAAAATGGTTGCAATTCCTAAATGTTTCATATGATATTTTTGTTCAGCCCCTTGAATTAAAGCTGAAAGTCTGCACTTCAATTGCATCTCAATTGTTTCTTTTCAAATCCATTGTGATAGTGTACAGAGCCAAAATTATGAAAATTGTGTCGGTGTCCAAATATTTTTGGACCTAACTGTATAAACAAGATCCAGAAATGCTGCCACCTTCTGTGGGCACAAACTTATTTGAGATGGACTGAGGAAAAGTGGAATTCTGTCCTGTGGTCTCATGAATCAAAATGTGAAATTGTTTTTGGGAATCATGGATGCCGCGTCCTCCGGACAAAGGAGAAGAGGGACCATCTGGCTTATAATCAGCGCACAGTTCAAAAGCCAGCATCTGTGATGGTATGGAGGTGCGTTAGTGCACATGGCATGGGTGACTTCCACATCTGTGAAGGCACCATTAATGCTGAATAATATATATATAGGTTTTGGAACAACATACGCTGCCATCCAGATGTCTTTTTTAGGGAAGGCCTTGCTTATTTCAGCAAGACAGAGCCAAACCACATTCTGCACGTATCACAACAGCATGGCTCCGTAGTAAAAGAGTCTGGGTGCTAAACTGGCCTGCCTGCAGACTCTCATATTGAAAACATTTGGCGCATTATGAAAGGAAAATATAACAAAGGAGCGCTCAAACTATTGAGCAGCTGAAATCCTAAATCAAGCAATAATGGGAATCCATTTCACTTTCAAAACTGCAACAATTGGTCTCCTCAGTTCCCAAACAGATTATTGTTAAATGAAGAGGTGATGCAACACAGTGGTAAACATGCCCCTGTCCCACATTTTTTGAAATGTGTTGCAGGCATCAAATTCAAAATGGGCATGTATTTTTCCAAAAACAATAACATTTCTCAGTTTCAACATTTGATATTTTGTCTTTGTACTATTGTCAATTAAATATAGGGAAAAATGCATTCATCATTGCATTCTGTTTTTATTTGCATTTTACGCAGCATCTCAACTTTTTTGGAAACAGGGTTGCATGACAACATTAGTGACACATTTGGTAATGTCACATGCAGTACCAGTCAAAGGTTTGGACACACCCATTCACTAGATACATCAACATACCCTTACAGCAGCATGATTTGCGACTCTTTGCCTTGGGAAAAGGGCAACCAGTGCACCACAAACAACCTTATGATCCTTAAGCAATACATATCTATTTGTTTACTTTCCCTTGCCATTCATAGTATTTTCACATTGTCACACAACTGTGTACATACCTAATAATACAATATTTGAAATGTCTTTATCATTTGCAAGTTTTCTGTGTGAAATGTTTGCAATTTCTGAGTGTTACTTTCACTTTTGTTATTTTCTTTCTTCTATTTACCTGCTTTGGCAATGTGGAGGAGTGTTTCCCATACCAATGAATGTCCTTTGAATTGAAAGAGAGTGACACACAGAGAGAGAGAGATAAAGTGAGAAAGGGTGTCAGAGAGAGAACACAAGAGAAAGGAGAGCGACAGAAAGAGACATGGGGAGAAAATCGAAGAGGGAGAGAGAACTGTGTGTGTGTGTGATCCTTATGTAATGCCCTGGGATTGTGTCAGTCTGTCTCTGTCCATCATTTGATGTCCCCCCCCCCACACACACACAAACACACACTCAAATCCTCCAGCACTAATCTTATTGGAGGAAGGATTCAATCAAAGTTGTGGCCCTATCAGTGTGGGCGCAGCTGGATAGCCAGTTCACTAGAAGGCCCCAAGGCAATGCTTGTGTGTGTGTGTGTGTGTGTGTGTGTGTGTAGGGGGGGGTGTTTGTGTGCATGTTTGTCTGTGTGTGTTTATTTGTTTCTTTGTGCAAGTTTACCACGGTGTTTGTATCTTTAAAGTCAAACCGGATTGCCCTGTTTTCTTGATATTACACATTTACTATTGACTCATTTACCAGACACTCTCATGCAGTGCGACTTATAGGAACAATTAGGGTTAAGTGCCTTGCTCAAGTGTACAGTAATAGACTTTCACCTTCTGATTCAATTCTGCCATTGACATTACTCATTAATTAGCAACTCACAAAAGGTGCTCCTTTCTCATCAAGTTCTGTGCTGGGTGGTGGTGCTACAAGGACCACTATGACAGCACCTTACAGTGGGCAAATTCAGCCGTAGGAGTGGATTAGATTAGATTTAACTATATTGTCATTGAACAGTACAAATACAGTACAACAAAATGCAGTTTGCATCTAACCAGAAGTGCAAATAAAAAAGGACAGAAAATGTACACGTATTTACAAGTAATACGTATATGTATATTACAAGTGGAATGCATAGATGTGCAATGAAGGCAAATGCAGAACAAATGGCAATAATAAATGTGGACTTAAGGCAAATAGAGGAGGGCAGAAATTTTTTTTGTATTAAGTATAGTGTATGTTACAAGTGGGATAACAGTTTTATGGGCACAAATGGCAAATTCTAAATGGCATTCTAGATGTGCAATCGAGGCAAATTGAAGGAGTAAGGTAGCAAGTGCAACCGGGATGCAGAGATAGCAGCAATGAGGTCCCCGAGGTAGACATGTATATGTAACAACTGTAAAAATCCAAGCATGATGGAAATTCTAGAGGTGCAAAGAGGCAAATTGAATGTACAAAGTGCATGTGCAACTGAAATGCAGGGATAGCGGTAGTGAGGTTCCCGAGGTAGACACGTACCTGTAACAACTGAAAACTTCCATTATCAGACTTTGCAAGGCAGTGTCAGAGTAGTGCAAAGGGAGTAGAGCAACAAGGTCCCTGAGAGGCGTGGGGGGGTATGTTTAGTGATAGGTCATAGAGTTCACAGAGTTTTCTGGGTCACAGAGTTAAGCAGGGTTACAGTAGATGGAAAGAAACAGACGGGCTTTCTTCAGCCTCCTCAAAATGTACCAGCACTGCTGTGCCTTTTTGATCAGGGTTGAGGTGTTGAGGGTCCAGGAGAGGTCCTCAGAGATGTGGACACCCAGGAATTTGAAGTTGGACACAGGCTCTGCCTCAGCGCCATTGATGAGAACTGGGGTGTGACTGCAGCCTTTAGACTTCCTGTAATCCACATTGAGCTCCTTGGTTTTCTTTGTGTTGAGGGCCAGGTTGTTGTCAGTGCACATATGCTGCCAGGCGCTCAACCTCCTCCCTGTAGGCTGACTTGTCATTGTCACTGATCAGGCCTGACACCATGGTGTCATCTGTGAACTTGACAATGGTGTTGGAACAGTGTACAGGAACATAGTCGTGGGTGAAGAGGGAATACAGGAGAGGGCTCAGCACGCAGCCTTGTGGAACACCAGTGTTCAGGATCAGGGTGGAGGTGGTGAGGTTGTCTAACCTGACAGACTGGGGTCTGTTGGTTAGAAAGTCTAAAGTCCAGTTGCAGAGAGAAGGGCTGATCCCCAGGTCATGGAGTTTGTTGAGCAGCCTAGAGGGGAAGACTATGTTGAATGCTGAGCTGAAGTCTATGTATAGCATTCTCACTTAGGTGTTGGTTTTGTCCAGGTGGGTCAGGGCAGAGTGTAAAGCTATGGAGATGACATCCTCTGTAGACCTGTTCGACCGGTAGGCAAACTGGTAGGGATCTAGTGTTGGGGGGAGGCAGGACCTAAGGTGGACCAGGACTAGTCTTTCGAAGCACTTCATGATCGTGGGGGTGAGTGCGACAGGTTGGAAGTCATTCAGGCTAGACGCAGTCGACAGCTTCAGCACTTGCACAATGGTTGCAGTCTTGAAGCACATTGGGACAACCGCCTGGGCCAGTGACAGGTTGAAAATGTAACGACCTCGGCCAGCTGCCCAGCACATGCCCTGAGCATCCGCCCGGGGACGCCATCAGGATCAGCAGCCTTGCATGCATTCACCCTGCTCAGTGCAGACGACACATCTGCGGTGGATAGACTGAGGGGGGTCATCTGGGGGGAGTTCAGCTTTATTGGCTGGATTTTTGTTGTCCCTGTCAAAGCGTTCGTAGAACATGTTTAAATCATCGGTGAAGGAGACGTCACTGGCTGTGGGGGTACGATTTGTTGGCTGGTAATCTGTCATGGCTTGGATGCCCTGCCACATGCGTCGGTGTTCGGAGTTGTTGTTGAAGTGCTCCTCAATCCACAGTTTGTGGTCATGTTTAGCCATCTTGATGCCCATTTTCAGGTTGGCCCTGGATGAGCTGTAGGCTTCCGCATCGCCGGATCTGAGAGCAGCGTTGCATGCCTTTAGTAGTTGTCGGACCTCTCTGTTCATCCACGGCTTCTGGTTGGGGAAGGTCTTTATTAGTTTATGGGTGGTGACATTTTTGGTGTAGATGTTGATGTAATCCAGAACAGAGGAAGCATATGTTTCAATGTCCGTATGGGAGTCAAGGGTGGCTTGAGTGGCAAACAAACTCCAATCTGTGTGTTGAATCTCGTGCTGTAAAACTGAGTCTGATCCTTCTGGCCACACATTGACTGTCCTCACTGATGGTTTCACACGTTTAATGAGGGGTAAGTACTTCGGAAGTAGGAACAGTGAAAGATGGTCAGACTGTCAAAGGTGGGGGAGGGGAATGGCTTTGTAAGCCTCCGGAATGTTTGTGTACACATGGTCTAGTGTTTTGTCTCCTCTGGTGGGGCAGGAGACATTTTGGTGGAATTTGGGAAAAGCAGTTTTCAGATTTGAATGGTTGAAATCCCCTGCAATCACGTATACACCATCCGAGTGTTCCGTCTGCTGTTTGCTAATGGCAGCCTGCAGTTCTTTCATTGCTAGTTTGGCATTAACATCCGGGGATATATAGACTGCCCTAACAACAATAAATGTTGTTTCAGCCCCAAGGTTTTACGCTGCTATATTAATGTGCTGGGGTGAGTAGGGTCAGTTCTCCTTCTCCACTGTAAATCCTTGTAAACCTAAGGAATGCACTCTCTAATATTTTGTCTCCTGCTCCGTTCAAACTTAGGAGGACATGAGGTCTTGGCCCACACCCCTGGAGTACCAGGCTTTAAAGACTCATTGCTGCCAGTGTCCAAAGTCCTCCTGGCTGTGTTGCAGATCAAGACGATACCTGACGATTCCACCTGCCAGTCTGATAACCACACCCCCAGCCCCGCTCCACCCGGTTGTCCCTGTCCTTGTCCATCTGGTCATGCTTCTGACCAGGATTAGGTTTTATAGACTCTGGACACAAACCAAATGCATTTACTAATTATTACAACTTATACTCTTAAAATGTTCACCCGGCACAGTCAGAAGAGGACTGGTCACCCCTCCGAGCCTGGTTCCTCTCTAGATTTCTTCCTAAATTTCGGCCCCCTTAGGGAGTTTTTCCTAGCCACTGTGCATCAACCCTGTCATTGCTTGCTCTTTGGGGTTTCAGACTGGGTGTTTTGTAAAAGCACTTTGTGAAAACTGCTGATGTATAAAGGGCTTTATAAATGAATTTGATTGATTAATTGATTGATTTTGGAGAGTTATAGTGGAAAAAAACAGATTACTTACAGATTATCAATTTTGTTATTAATATCCTAATGTAGATTTTTGCAATAATTTTTCTTACAAATCAGCAGCGTAGTAAGTCTGTAGTGCTTTTACTCCATGCAAAGATACTGACATTTTGCCCCAGTAGCTACACCAGGGTAGCTGGCTAAGTAGTGGTGAGGGTCATGAAATATTGTGTGGATTGAAGGCGGGTGGAATGAAAAGTAGGAGTAAACTAATCTCTTTTTATTATTTGTAACTGGAAAAAGGTTGTAATATTTCCTTTGCAAGGACACATCTCTCTAACTCAGACAAGAGAGAGTGGTGTATGCTCTTAATAACTTTATTGACAGGCTCAGTTGCTCCACAGTCTGAGAGGTTAGAGTGAAGAGTCGAGGTTGGGGACGCACACAAATGGATTCAGATTGATGTTCAGACCCTATTAGTGTCCTTATTAGTATTTTTCAAATTATCTGTTAGTTTAGAAGTTTGATGTTAGTTTTCTTCTCCAATGTAAGTTTTGGCCTCAAATGAGTCTAAAACATTATGTGGTTATGATTTAATGAGTGATGTTAATGAGAAATGTGTGTTGTGGCATGGCCAAACGGTGCAGATCTGCCCATGTGTTTGTCTCTTTAACCTATAGTTTCCCAGTCTGATTAAGTTAACCCTAGTACCGGGCAAAATATCAGATTTTTTTAATCCAGGATCAGGCTAAATCTGTGTATGGGATACCGACCCCAAGTGTCATGTGTGTATGGGATACCGACCCCAAGTGTAGATGATCAGGTCTGGTTTGTTGGCCAGCCACTGACCAACACAAAATGAAACCATAGGGCAGATTGAACGACTGGCCTTGCATATCTGGAATTCATCCTTTTTGGCTTGGTGGGATGATGTCATGTCCTTCCTCAGCCTAGCCCTGGACTACTAGAAATAGATTTGTATAAATCCAACTGTGTTATAGTACAGTATGAAATAGTCCCTCCCTCACACCAATGCACCTTTGAAGACAAACCTGGAAAGCATGCGTTATTCTCCCTCATAGCCTAGCCAGAACATGGAGATAGAAACCTGCCTTTCCACTGCATTTCACGAGTTTGCGCCACAATGCCTTTAAAGGCATTCAATTATTATTCACTATTCTATAACTATGGAGAAGCTGCCATGAACAGCTGTCTTCAATACATTGGCCAATAAACCCACTTCAGACATGAAAAATCATACCACTTTACCAGACACTTTTACCCAAAGTGACTTATATTAAGTACAGGGACATTTTTCCCAGGAGCAACATAGTGTAAATTACCTTGCCCAGGGACACAACAACAATTGGTCCATTCAGGATTTGACCCTGGAACCTTTCAACTACAAGCCTGACTCCCTAACCGCTGAGCCACTGACCAGCCTGTGTTGGCAGTATGATATGGCACAATATGTTTCTCTGAATCAAATTGGAACTAGCTACGTAATCAATTAAACTGCTACTGGGATTAATCCCAAATTGAGAGTCTCTTCTAATATATCTCTCCAAAAATGTTTCAATGTTTTGAGTTTGAGTTTTTTGTATCAATTCAAGTGAGCAAATAGCAGAAGCCGTTTTTTCCTGGTTTTGATAATGTTACATCAAGAGATTATGTATTCAACTTGGATACTTTCAAACAGATTTTAATACTCAGTTGTTGCTAGATACAGCCTTGACTGCTTTGAATTTGCAACCGAATCTCTTGCTCTGTATTTTTCTGTCTCTTTGTGACTGAAGTAGCTCAGCTATTCAACACAGCTCCAGTATAGCTATATACTGTCTCTTTTTACGGAGCAGTTTGACCATTGGGGCACCCACCTCAATAGATCTCTGAAGTAGGGGAAGGACAGAAAGGGGAGATTGGAGGAAATTGATAGGGAGGGAGGAAGGGGCAGATGGCAGAAAGAGAGAAGGATGGATGGAAAGCGCTATTAGTCATTCATCCTCCCCCTCCAAGTCCTGCAGTCATCCTGTCATCGTTCCGTAGTTATCAGGATTGATATCTCTCTCACTGCTTAGGATCATCACTAACTCACTGTGACAATCACCCCCCCCCCCCCACACACACACACACACAAATAATGAGTAGTGTGATTGATTGACCAAAGCATCCAGCTGGTCAACTATAAAGAGATCACCCTAGCAGCGGTGTACTGTACCGTATTATGTGCTTCTCAAGGACTACTGTGGAACACCCTGGCTATATATCCTGTCTTCTCATCTGTTTGTCTTTTACACAAACTGAAGGTCAACACACATACACAAACACACACACAAACACACACACACTAAACATGTCTAACTTGGCCTATAAAACAAAGGTGCACATGAAAATTGAAAATCCAGTTTTTACCAAATGTTAATGTTAGCTATAAAAAACAAACCTAGTCACCTTAACTGTAACCCTAAACCTAACCTTGACTCTAAACCTAACCTTAACTCTTAAACCTGATGTTCCTACCTTAACTTGGTTGAGAACCTAGAGGTTAGTACATCTGACCTGTAAAATACAAAGTTGCTGGATAAAATCCCAAAACTTTTCGATCTGTCCTTGAGTTACACAGTTAGCCCTAATGGCTCCCAGACCATTATGGGAACAAGAATGTGTTTTCAGTCAACTTAATAAAATGGGTAAAATCTTACTTTTACCCTAAACTTTACACTTAAGCCCCCGCCACCTCCCTAAAAATTGTCCTGCTCTAGGTGTGTGATTGTGTGTCCATGAGATCTCTCTATTAGGCTTATTCGTCTCTACTGTCTTTCCGCAACTCAGTAGTAAATGTTCTGCTTCAGCTTTAATAATTCACTTTAATAACTTCCTCCTTTCTCCTCCACAAGCACCCCCCATCTTTCTCTCTCTCCGCCTCATAGCTTGTCTCTCTAGGCAGAATAATGTAATTACTTCAATAATGACGGTGAGACACGTGTGAGGTAGAGAGGGAACGAGTTAATCAGACATGGAATGAAAGAGATAAGGAACAAAAGAGATGGATTGAGAGAACAGAAGGGATAGGGAGAGTTAGGCAGAGAGATGGAGGATAGAAAACAAAGTTAGAGGGATAAAGGGAGTTATTCCACTGCTCTGATGAAAAACGTATACACTGTCTGTTATTTCAATGCCTATTATCTGTATTTTTCAATATATTTTTTAATTATTTGGCCCACAACGTGCATGTTCAAAAGAAAAAAAACATTTCAAACACTTCCTTCCAAGAATATGATTGAAATGCCTGAGGAAAAATCCACTGATCAGCCATAGCATTATGACCACTGACAGGTGAAGTGAATAACAATGATAATCTCGTTATCATGCCACCTGTCAGTGGGTGGGATATATTAGGCAGCAGGAGAACATTCTGTCCTCAAAGTTGATGTGTTAGAAGCATGAAAAATGGGCAAGCGTAAGGATCTGAGCAACTTTGACAAGGTCCAAATTGTGATGGCTAGACGACTGGGTCAGAGCATCTCCAAAACTGCAGCCCTTGTGGGGTGTTCCCGGTCTGCAGTGATCAGTACCTATCAATAGTGGTCCAAGGAAGGAAAAGCGGTGAACCAGCGACCGGGTCATGGGCGGCCAAGGGTCATTGATGCACGTGGGGAGAGAAGGCTGGCCCGTGTGGTCCGATCCAACAGACGAGCTACTATAGCTCAAATGGCTTGAAAAGTTAATGCTGGTACTGATAGAAAGGTGTCAGGACACACAGTGCATTGCAATTTGTTGCATATGGGGCTGCATAGCTGCAGACCATTAAAGGGTGCCCATGCTGACCCCTGTCCACTGCCGAAAGCACCTACAATGGGCATGTGAGCATCAGAAGTGGACCAAGGGGCAAGGGAAGAAGGTGGCCTGGTCTGATGAATCACTTTTTTTTTTACATCACGTGGATGGCCGGGTGCATGTGTGTCGCTTACCTGGAGAACACATGGCACCAGGATGCACTGTGGGAAGGAGGCAAGTTGGCAGAAGCAATGTGATGCTTTGGGCAATGTTCTGCTGGGAAACCTTGGGTCCTGCCATTCATGTGAATGTTACTTTGACACGTACCACCTAACTGAGCATTGTTGAAGACCATGTGTGCCCTTTCATGGCAACAGTAATCCCTCATGGCATTGGCCTCTTTCAGCAGGATAATGCGCCCTGCCACAGAGAAAAATGGTTCAGGAATGATTTGAGGAACACAACAACAAGTTCAAGGTGTTGACTTGGCCTTCAAATTCCCCAGATCTCAGTCCAATCGAGCATCTGTGGGATGTGCTGGACAAACAGGTCCGATCCATGGAGGCCCTACCTCGCAACTTAAGGATCGGCTGCTAACGTCTTGGTGCCAGATACTACAGCACACCATCAGAGGTCTAGTGGAGTCCATGCCTTGATGGGTCAGGGCTGTTTTGGCGGCAAAATGGGGACCTACACAATATTAGGCAGGTGGTCATAATGTTATGGCTGATCGGTGTATACCCGTTGTAAGTAGCCTCTATGTAATAAAATATTAGGTAGGTGGTCATAATGTTATGGGTAATCGTTGTAGGGGTCATCTGATCCCAAACACAAGCCTATTTTTGGCTCATGGGTTAGATTTAAGGAAAAAGACACAATTGGGATGAGGGTGAGATTTAGGCTTGAATTTTAGGGTTATGTTAAGGGTTAGATTTAGGTTGAGATTTTCATAATAGGATTTTGAATGGGTATAATGTTTGAGGTTCCAACAAGGATGGTGAAACGTGAAATGTGTCTGGGTTTTCTGTACTACACTACGCATGTCAACCATTACCTCCTAATGGCTCTTTTCTCACAGAAATTAATGCAGCATGACTCAACTGAAATTATGGGTAAATATTTGTTGACGCAACTCTGTCAACATGGATTTATCTCACAATTACTCAAGTTGTCAGTAATTGATGCGCTGACGGAGAACCGTCATTAGAATGACAGAAAGGGAGGAGAACTCATCTGAGCTTTTAGACAGAGGCGGCTGTAAACAGATTTGAAGTCATTTGGAACTGAAATGACAGTATTGAGGCATTACAGCTTTTTGGAAACAAAAGGAGTCCTTTCAAGTGGTAACCGGTGGTTTAGTCAGTGATGTCAGTGAGAGGGGGTAGTCAAACCTGTGTTAACTACAGTACATTTGAGTTTGGTTGTGCTTTGGATCAGAGAAATGCATTAAGATAATACCTTTATCCATATAACAATGGACTGGTTGAAGTATCATTATACTTTCGAACCTATGTTTATGTACTTCATTCCGTTGGGACAAACCATGAACTACTGTTAAAAAGCAATTAATTGTCAAATGATCAAATAAAGCAATTACATTCTTTGAAGTTGCTGAGGCTCGTCACACTCTAGCAAAAGTTGTTGACGTTGTTGAATAGTACATTAGTCACAAATTGGACATCCGAAAAACTCTAACTTTTTCATAAACATAGAAGTTAAAAGAAGATAGTGGAGCTGAATCGTGTTGGTTATCAAATCACTCCTAAGAATATCTAAGACGACTGCAGTTTCATTTTTTTCTGCCTGGAATAAAAGATGACACAAGCTATCCAATGTATAACGGCACAGTACATTCTATAATCGATAATCGATTTTGTGATTTGAAATGGCAAACAGTGATTTAGGACAAAGACCCAAACAAAAGGGTGTCACAGAGCTACAGTGTTTTGTGGACCAACAAGGTGGATCTTACGTTTGATAGTTGTGGACAGTAGCATCCCTAACAATATAGCTGAGCCAATCTGTTTAAAATAATATTAAACTAATGGGAATAGTGTTGAGAATAACCAGTGTAGCACATGTACTGCTGAATATGTTCCAGCACAGTACATGATGTTGCTAACTCACTGTTGTTGAGTTAGCTAACATGAGTTTTTACAAATTATCTTACTGCCAGCTGCTACACTGTATGCAGCTGTTCTATACCTGCTATTGTTGAGAAAAAGCTGGTAGACTGATGTTTAATAACTTTTGGGGTGTATGATAATAACTTTATTATTAAGCAATCTGTTTGTGTCATGGAGAGTTAGCCTCCCCTCTCAAAATATCTCTGCTATTTATCCACAACATGAAACATTCCTTGACCTACAACAACACTACTCATGTGTCTTAAATTCACATGAGTGATATATTCATGTTTGGACCTCATTAACTGAAGGAATTATGATTTGGGAAATTGTCCCACACTACCTCAGAATGTGACGGGCGACAATTTACATTTTACCATGTTACAAGTGTAGTTCATTTACAACCCTGTTTCCAAAAATGTTGGGATGATGTGTAAAATGTAAATAAAAACTGAATGCAATGATGTGCAATTCATTTAATCCCTATAATAGTACAAAGACAACATAGCAAATGTTGAAACTGAGACATTTTATTGTTTCTTGAAAAATATATGGACACTTTAAATTTGATGCCAGCAACACGATTCAGAAATGTTGGGAGACTGGGTATTAAAAGGTCTGTCCAAAGGGGGGCTAGGGAGGGGTTCACGACTCTGTGAAAGACTGCACAGGCAAATAGTGCAACAATTGAAGAATAACGTTTCTCAAAGTAAAATTGCAAAGAGTTTTCATCATCTATGGTACATAATGTCATTAAAAGATTCAGAGAATCCAGGGAAATCTCTGTATGCAAGGGACAAGGCCGAAAACAAATATTGGGCCCTCAGGAGGCACTGCATTAAAAACAGACACAATTCTGTAGTGTAAATCATTGCATGGGCTCAGGAACACGCTGGCGCCTTTTCTGGGCCAGAGCTCATTTAAAATGGACTGAGGTGAAGTGGAAAACTGTTCTGTGGTCTGACAAATCAAAATTTGAAATTATTTTTGGGAATCTTGGATGCCACATCAGAGGAAACAGGTTGGAAATGTATGGACTTAGTACTACTGTAAGTTGCTCTGGATATTGGCGTCAGCTAAATAACTAAAATATAAATGTAAAATGTAGTGTAAAAAAGTGGATGTGTGTCCATTAGCAAATACGCCATTGAAAGAGCCAAGTTTCAAGTGGATCAACTGCAGAGAATGTGAAGGATGTATAGCTAGGATGGTTAGAGGTCACAGTGGGGAGAGATGTATATCCAGCAAGCCAGCCAGCCAGCCAGACAAACAACACGCCAGACAGACAGGCATCAGTAGACTAAGGGGCCAATTTACACTACATGAGTCTCGCTGAGATGAACAAGACTGCTCTCGAGATGTGCACCAGTAATAAAACATTTAATGCCTCACACTTCCTTCTGAAGTAACCCCCACCAATCACTACTGTGTGAATACACTGGTTTCCTAATTCATTTTGTAATCATATGAGTAGCAACATACTGTAGGTTCAGAAGTCAAAAGAACAAAATAATAAAAGGACAAAAGGATATGTATAAAAAGACAAACAAATATTCACTAGAGACTTTAGGACCTTACTAACGTAAGTTAAAGGGCCGCTGTGTAGAATCCTGCCTCTAAACAATAATACATCTTGTCTCCTCCTTGTCTTCCCTTACTGAACAAGGCCAGTATAGTACTAGCTAGTCTGGTGATTAAGGGTGGGATGGATTGTACTGCAAGTGCCTAAATCGAGTATAAAGAGATTAATAGTTGTTGCAAACTGACCGATGGGATTAAATCGGGAATATGTAAGTCACTCTGAAAAATTTTGTAGAAAATTACTATATTATTTGACACGTTAACTTAAAATATTAACTGCCGATGTCACCTGGTAATTTTTGCTTATTTTTCTGCTATTAGTACAGTAAAAAATCTTACATATTGCATCTTTACCTAGCTAGATAGTTTATCTAGCTAACTGTATCAGTCCCAAAACAAAGTGTTTGTTTCATGAAGTTGTCGCAAATGTGAATTGTCTCCACTGAATTTAAAGAAAAATGTCATCCAAATACACTGCTCGAAAAAAATAAAGGAACACTTAAATGAGACATCGGGTCTCGATGAATGAAATATATTAAAGATCAAAATCTTTGCTGTACATTGTGTAATTTGTTGAGAACAAAATGACGTAACAATGATCAATGGTAACCAAAATCACCAACCGATTGAGGGCTGGATTCAAACTCACACTGAAAATCAAAGTAAACAATTGAAATCACAGGCTGTTCCAACTCATAATGTGACTCAGTGGTGTGTATGGTCCCCACGTGCCTGCATGCACTCCTGACAACGTCTGGGCATGCTCCTGATGAGACGGTGGATGGTGTCCTGGGGATCTCCTCACAGACCTGGATCAGGGCATCAGTAAGCTCCTGGACAGTCTGTGGCGCTACTTGGTGGCGTCGGATGCACGGATGCATAACATCCCAGAGGTTCTCAATTGGATTCAGGTCTGGGAAACGTGAGGGCCAGCCAGTGGCATCAATGGCTTTGTCATCCAGAAACTGCCTACACACTCTGGCCACATGAGGCTGGGCTTTGTCCTGCAACAGGAGAAACCCAGGGCCCACTGCACCAGCGTAAGGTCAGACAATGGGTCTGAGGATTTCATATGGGTACCTAACAGCAGTCAGTGATGTCATGTGCTCAGTGTGAACCTGCTCTAATCTGTGAAGAGAACGGGGTGCCAATGACAGACCTGCTGGGCCCTCATGCTACCCTCATGGAGTCTGTTTCTGACAGTTTCGTCAGAAACATGCACACCAGTAGCCCGCTGGAGGTCATTATGTAGGGCCTTGGCAGTGCTCCTCCAGTTCCTACTCGCACAAAGGAGCAGATACCGGTCCTGCTGCTGGGTTGATGCCCTTCTACGGCCCTGTCCAGCTCCCCGCGTTTAATGGCCTGGCATCTCCTCCATGCTCTGGAGACTGTACTGCGAGACACAGCAAACCTTCTTGCGACAGCACATATGGATGTGCCATCCTGGAGGAGCTGGACTACCTGCGCAACCTGATTGAGCTGCAGGTACCCGCTTCATGCAACCAGTAGTGACAAGGACACTAGCAAAATGCAAAACTAGAGAAAAATCAGTCAGGAATGAGAGAGAGGAAGTATAAGGAGAGAGCAAGTGTCTGTGGCCACCACCTGCAAAATATACCCTTTTTCAGGTTGGTTTTGCTGTTTCATCTCCAGTGCACCTGTTGTCACTTACATTTGCACCAAAACAGGTGACAACAATCGCTCATGCTTCCTATCTGGACAGATTGATATCCCTGAAGTTTAATTGACTTGGTGTTATACTGTGATGATTATGTGTTCCCTTCATTTTTTTTGGCAGTGTATTTGGAATAGGGCCTACAATAGTTCATCCTGACCAAAGATCACCTCTGACTGACCTCTGTCATTCCTGCTGGGTTCCAGCTCACCAACCTTACCAGAGGAAGAGACAGGTCAAAGCTCATAAGTCAGTGTTGCGTGTAGAGGCGTTTAATCCATGTGCCACATCTCATCACTTTCTGACCTTGACAGGATCTGTAAATTGACTTCCTGCCACTATTTTGGAGGGTGTTAGGAGAGAGGTTTGAGAGAAGATAGGATGAGGACGTTGAGGATAGGGGAATGTCAGTTTACTAAGGAGGATGAGAAAGGAAACGTATTATTCAGTCCAGGGGAGGTAACCCACTGCTGACCAATAATCGGAAATTGGATATCATGATATTGGCAGGAGTGGAAAATGGGGTATAACAATGTGAAAGGAAAGAAAAAGCAAAAAAGAATAAAAATGTGTCAATTATTGGTCTTATGCAATAAGAGAGAAATGAACTTGTCTTGTAAGTTTATTTTTAGAATGTTGTGGCCAAGGGTGTTCCAGGCAAATCCTTTTTCAGCACACTGTCCTCTGTCTTTCTCCATTAAAACACATTAAATACCATAAAAATCTATTTTAATGCACACTCAATGGCCGCCTTATTAGGTGCAGCTGCTCATTAAGGCAACTTGCAAACAGCGAATCATGTACAACCCTGTCTCCAAACAGCGAATCATGTACAACCCTGTTTCCAAACAGCGAATCATATACAACCCTGTTTCCAAAAAATTGGGATGCTGCGTAAAATGATAAAAACAAATAAAAACAGAATGCAATGATATGCAAATCATTTAAACCCTATAATCAATAGAAATAGTACAAAGACAACATATCACATCTTGAAACTGAGACATTCTATGGTTCCTTGAAAAATATATGCCCCCTTTGATTTTGATGCCAGCAACACGTTTCAAAAAAGTTGGGACAGAGGCATATCCATCTGCATCCACAAATGCAAGTTAAAACTCTACCATGCAAAGAAGAAACCATATATAAAAAAGGTCCAGAACCGCCTCCGACTTCTCTGGGCTGAGCTCATTTTAGATGGCTTGAGGCAAAGTGCAAAACAATCCTGTGCTCTGACGAATCAAAATATGGAATTAATTTTTTAGAATATCAGTACACAGTTCAAAAGCCAGCATCCGTGATGTTATGGGGTTGCATTCGTGCACATGGCATGGGTGACTTGCACATCTGTGAAGGCACCATTAATGCTGAACAATATATTCAGGTTTTGGAGCAACATATGCTGCCATCCAGACAATGTCTTTTTCAGGGAAGGCCATGCTTATTTCAGCAAGACAATACCAAACCACATTCTGAAGGTATTACAACAGCATGGCTCCATAGTAAACGAGTCTGGGTGTTAAACTGGCCTGCCAGCAGTCCAAACCTGTCACCCATTGAAAACATTTGGCACATTATGAAACAAAAAATACAACAAAGGAGAGCTCGTACTGTTGAGCAGCTGAAATCCTAAATCAAGCAAGAATGGGAAAACATTTCACTTTCAAAATAATTTGTTCTCCTCAGTTCCGAAACACTTATTGTTAAAATAAAAGGTGATGCAACACAGTGGTAAAAGTTTTGTCCCAACTTTATTTGAAACGTGTTACTGGCATCATATTCAAAATAGCATTAATTTCTCCAAAAACAATCAAATTTCTCAGTTTCAACATTCGATATGTTGTCTTTGTACTATTTTCTACTAAATATAGGGATGAATGTTTTGCACGTCATTGCATTCTGTTGTTATTTGCATTTGATGCAGCATCTTTTTTGGAAACGTGGTTGTAGTTGCAACTCAATATATTTGGAATGCCGATGTTGTTTGACCAAACGCTGCAATTGGGAAGATGCATGTTCTAAGCGACATGGTATTATTGTTGGTGCCATACACAGTGGTTCTAGCATCTTAGAAACATCTTGGCTTTTGGGAGTTTCACACACTACAGTCTCTTTTAGTTTACAGAGAATGGTGCAATACACAAAACACATCCAGTAAGCAGCCGTTCTGCACGCGAAAACACCTTGTGAGAACGGCCAGACTTTTTCAAGCTTACACGAAGGATATAAAAAACGTTTTACAACAGTGGTTCTGAAAAGCATCTCTGAATGCACCATTCATTAAACCTTGAGGTGGGCTACAGCAGCCGAAGATGATGCCGGGTTCCACTCAGCAATGAGTCTGAGCATGATTTAAATGTCTGTTGCATTTCTGGCAGTGTCTCTTATTTGGCAATATCTGCTATTTCTCTCTCCTTCATCTCCTCACCTTTGTTTCTGTATCTCTACTCCTGTACCTCTTGCCTTCTGAATGTTTTGCTTCATTTGGCTGTATCTTTCCTTTTTTATCTGTCAGCTAAGAACAAAATATCTCTAGGAATGACATTGGGCTAGTTACACAAAAGTTTTTGTCAACTAAGTATTCATTTATCCAGCTTCCTACATTATGCTTGGCTTCTGTATTCACAGTCTTTGAATAAGTTATACAACTACTCTCTCACTATAACTACAATGTTTCATCACCCCAAGCAACTTAAAGGACTTGCAAGTACATCTTTAATAAAGCAAAGATTTTATAGAAAACAAGATCAATGCCTGTCTGGTCACCCAGACTAATCATGGTAGCAAACGTTGCTCTTGCCTAAAAAAAAAAAATGTAATTTGGATTTTTTTTTAATAAGTTCATCACATTTTTTCAGAAAATAAAACACAAAAAATACAGAGGATGTGACCTCAGTGTCTTCAAAGGCAGACATAGGGTTTACTGCCTTGTGTTTTTGTGTGTTTTTTGGTACAGCAATTCTTTATTGTCATCATTGGCTAAACAGATGATGGCTGACAATTTGAAGCTGAGGAGAATGAAGTACTGCAGGAGCGTATTGGTGCATAATCGTTTCATCCAAATGCAGTCACAGTCATTGGCTGGAACGATTGGTATGATTATGGGCTGATTATTACTAGGCTGTTCTCTGGAAGAAATTACAGGAGTCAAGACCGCTTAGTTTAGCATTGGCATTCAGCGAGACATTCTCTTCAGACCTCAGGAAGGTAATGTGCAACAATTAAGATTTTTACCTCTTTGCACAATACAAAAATGTATCTCAGAGGCAAATCAGGCCCCAAATCATGTCTCGTTCATCTAGATAAAACAAATTTAGTGTAAAAACGCTCTTAGAGGAATTATCAGTTTGTGTTCCACCTCGCCGAACACACCAGGGGAAAGACAGTTCACGGGTTATAACGCAGTGTCACATGAGTAGGTGATCCCTGCCCTTGATCTGCAGTTTGATTTTCTGACTCTTTTTTGGAGGGGGGGAATGTGTGTGTGAGGAGAGAGGTCAGAGGGAGACGAAGGAGAGAGGGTGAGGCAGACATAGACAGAAGGAGGAGAGAAGACAAAGAGGCGGGAGGGGAGGGGAAAGGAGGTGTTCTATTCAGTACAGCGGCAGTAGCCCACTGCGGACCCAGGGTGGGTCATGAAACATTCATGCAACGTACCCAACATCCTCTGCAGCTTTCCAGATCCCTGCTGTGTTGTCCTGCTATGTTGTCCCGCTGTGTTGTCCCACTGTGTTGTCCCGCTGTGTTGTCCCGCTGTGTTGTCCCGCTGTGTTGTCCCAATGTGTTGTCCCAATGTGTTGTCCCAATGTGTTGTCCCGCTGTGTTGTCCCACTGTGTTGTCCTGCTGTGTTGTCCCACTGTGTTGTCCTGCTGTGTTGTCCCACTGTGTTGTCCCGCTGTGTTGACCTGCTGTGTTGTCCCACTGTGTTGTCCCGCTGTGTTGTCCCGGTGCATTGACCCGCTGTGTTGTCCCACTGTGTTGTCCCGGTGCGTTGACCCGCTGTGTTGTCCCACTGTGTTGTCCTGTTGTGTTTCACTACCTCTTCCTCTGGCATTTTACTTTTAAGGGCATCAGTGCAGGCTCACTATGCATGGAATCTGTCCGAACTATATAGTGATGTGAGCAAGCATTTAGTGTGACATCTTGTTCATGGTTTACAAGGGATAAAGTAAGACTGATTTGAGATCAGTCGGTAGTGACGCTGATTTTCTGGTTCTGTGTGTGTTTGTGTGTGTGTGTGTTACATTTTTATGCACCCTCCTGCGTAGTGCAGTAGCAGGCAGATGGTTCACGTTCTATAGTATGGAAATGACTAGCAGTGCTTGTTCCCACACAGCTGTCTCTCTCTCCATCTCTCTCTCCCATCTCTCTCTCCATCTTTCTCTCCCATCTCTATCAGTCCCTCTCTCGACTGCCTCAATGTTTTTGTTTCACTCCACTGCAGCTTCTCCTGATTTAGCTACCTCTGGATATAGAGCTGTTCTCGCTCTTGTTTTTCTGTCTTCATCGATTGTTTCCTTCTCTCTTGCGGCACCGGGTAAGGGCTGTCAGATCCCTCGGGAGCGAGTGTGTGCATGTCTATGCATACATGTGTGAGCATGCTTGTTTGTGTGTTTTATGCATTTGTGTTTGTGTGTCTGCTATCTACATGGGTGTGCGCGCGCACACAGGTGTGAGGTGGTTGCTAAGCAAAGGGGAGAAGAGGAACGGATTGTAGAAGTAGTATATTTTTTTTGTTGCCGTCTGAAAACCTCGTCTAGCTACTTACATGGAAAACCATAACCATAGTTACCAGGGATGCATGCTCTAACTGTGTGTGTGTGTGTGTGTGTGTGTGTGTGTGTGTGTGTGTGTGTGTGTGTGTGTATTAGAGAACCATTCTATACTGTTTTTGAGGGAAATAATTGCAATTTCACATACACTGGCTCGCAAAATTATTCACCCCCGTGGATGTCGCCACATTTTATTGTTACTACATGAAATCCAAATGAATTTAAAAAATACATTTAATTAGGGGATTTTGGCACTGATCAACAAACTTTTCTGTAAATTAATTATAAATACAAAACAGAAAATAATTGATTTCATATGTATAAACCCCATACACAATATTTAATTGAGGCATCTTTGGCAGCAATTACAGCCATGAGTCTATCTGGAAAAGTCTCCACAAGCTTTGCACAATTTTTGCCCATTCTTCTTTCTGAAATTGCTCAAGGTACGTCAGGTTGGAAGGAGATCTTTGGTGAACAGCAATTTTCAACTCTTTCCACTTATTCTCAATTGAATTGAGGTCCAAGTTTTGACATTTACTTGTCCCGAAGCCACGTGCTTTGGGCCGTTATACAATTAATTGGCAGATGTTCTGTGATGCAGCCGTTGAGGACATTGATGAATACACAGACTCTGTCACAGCATATATCTCCAAGTGCGTTGATGATGTTGTCCCAAGGGTCAATGTCAGGACTTCCCCAACCAAAAGCCCTGGGTTAATGGTAATGTCCGTGTAAAGCTCAGAGCACGGTCCTCTGCCTATAGCTCTGGGGACCTGGAGGCTTTGAGGAGGTCCAGATATGACCTACGGAAGGCCATCAGAGATGTCAAAAGAGACTACAGGGATACATTTGAGTCTAACTACCACAGCCCTGACCCCAGAGGCATGTGTTGTGGACTGCGACACATCACAGAATACAAAGGGAGGAATAGCAAGGCTGCACGTCCCGCCGCCTCGCTCCCTTGACCAGCTCAACACCTTCTATACACGGTTTGAGGCGACCAACACAATTCCTTCGGTGACGCTTGCTGAGGACCAAGACGACTGCGCACTGTCCCTAACCATGGCTGACGTGAGGAGAGCTCTTAGAAAAGTGAACTCTCAGAAGTCACCAGGGCCAGATGGCATTCTAGGACGTGTCCTCAGGGGGTACGCCAACCAGCTAACGGAGGTTTTCACCTCCATATTCAACCTCTCCCTGTCTGCAGTCCCCTCCTGCTTCAAACAGACTCCTATCGTCCCTGTACCGAAGAAACCTTCCATCACCTGCCTGTAGCACTGACCTTCATCATCATGAAGTGCTTTGAGCAGCTGATCAGAACACACATCTGCTCCACCCTTCCTGACACCTTGGACCCCTTTCAATTTGCATGCCGCCCCAATAGATCTACAGACGATGCCATCGCCCTGATGACACACACTGCCCTCTCCCACATAGAAAAAGGCAACACATACATGAAGATTCTGTTTGTGGACTATAGCTCTGCATTCAACACCATTGTGCCCGCTAAGCTTCTTCCTAAGCACAGGACCCTGAGACTTAACACCTTCCTTTGCAATTGGATCTTCAGGAAGCAGCAGAAGGGGGATCATGCCCCCATACACATCGATGGAGCTGAAGTGGAGAGAGTCTCCAAATTCAAGTTCCTCAGTGTGTTCATCAAAGATGACCTCACTTGGTCCCGGCAAACGAACTCGGCAGTGAAAACTGCCCAAAAACAACTGGACTTCCTGAGGAGACTCAAGTTTGGCATGTCTGTAAAAACTCTCACCAACTTCTACAGCTGCACCATTAAAAGCATTCTCTTAGGCTGCATTACTGCCTGGTATGGCAACTGCTCTGCTGGGGACCACAAGTCCCTCCAGAAGGTGGTAAAATCTGCGGAGCGTGTCATTCTGTCTCATGTGCCATTCATAAGCATATTACACTCATATGTATCTATAATATTCAATACTTCTACCTATATTGTGCATTTTCCCAATCCTACTCCTCCTAAGTTGCTGTTAATTTACTTTGTTATGTATATTATGTATATTGTGGCCATACTTGTATACTATTGCCATACTTGCCATATCTATAATATTTAATACTACTGCCCATTTGCTGCTAATTTTTCAGTACTCCTAAATTGCTGCTAGTTTTAGTGTTTTGTATATTATCGCTTAATTTTTTATTTTTTTGCGATATATTTTTTGCTATATATTTTTCTTGATTCTTACTACGGAGCTGTCGTTGCCATGTCACAAGAATTTCAGTGTGCAGGATGACGCTGTGTTATTTGCTACATTTGACAAGGACACTTGAATCTTGTTGTCATGCTAAAAGATTAATCTTCACCCCAGTCTGTGGTCCTGTGCACTCTGGATCAGGTTTTTCAAGGACCTCTCTGTATTTTGCTCCTATGATCTTTCCTATAATCCTGCTCAGTCTCCCAGTCCCTGCTGAGGAAAAGCATCCCCAAAGCATGATGCTGCCACCAGCACACTTCACAGTTTGGATGGTGTTCTTAGGATGATGTGCAGTGTTTGGCTCGCCCAAAACATAGCACTTGGCGTTGAGGCCAAAATGTTCTATTACACCATATAATCTTCTTCCACTTGATATTAGTCTCCCACTCGCCTTCTTGGGAACTCTAGCTGAGATTTGATTAGATTTTTTTGTCTTCCTCTCGACCAAAAAGGGACACTTTTGTGAAGCATCCCGGTTATTGTTCCAGTATGCACATTGTCTACCAGCTAAGCCGTTGAAGACTGTAACTCCTGAGAGCCACCGTAGGTCCTCATTTCCTCCCATGGTGGTCACCTGGAACAAAATACTAATTGTTAGCCATTATTAAATAAATTGCCCTTTTTGATTGATGTGATAAAGAAGAAAAAAACGTAGTTCATCCAATGGTATGTCACCGAGGAGTGATTCAGTATCAGTTCTAGATGTGCAGACCAGTTAGGATGCCTGAGTTTTAAAGTAAATAAAGCTTTGACCTATCTAGGTGAAACTATGATCAAAACAAAGGTCCTATACACAACTTTCTATGTTTCCCGAAAGGTTTGATGTTTGAGGAGATCTATAGACTCATTTTGGCGTTGCTGTTTCTCCTTAGAACCAGTGCAATGTAAATTTGGATTTCTACTAAGGTCTGTCTGCCTCTTTGACCATGTTTGTGTGGATTCTGTCTTTCTCAAAACTGAAGAGACATTCAAGCTTTCTTCCCTCGGAGGCATCACAGCACAGTTTATTTAGAAGTTCCAGCTGTCTCATAATTTATGGCATTAAAGACTTAATACTGTGATTGATGGTTTCAGTAAATGATCCCTCAGGTTCATGAAGAACTTCCATCGTCCTATGAGTGTCCTTTTGAAGATTTAAGTTTAGCATTCGTAATAGCATTCTAACACTTTCTCTCTCTCCCCTCTCCCCTCTTTCCCAAAAGCCCTTGCACTGAGACGTGTGTCTCCCAGGCGACGGCGGGCAATGCATTCTGCCTAGACTCTGGATCATACACCCACCCACCCCTCTCCTCCCTCCACCTGCCACGGCCAACCCGAAACAGCCATGAACCCCCAAGAAACGGAGATCGGCCAGGAGCTGGGCGAGGAAGTTGAAGCCGACCTGCCCCCTCCTCAGCGCCGTCGCCGTGACAACAACACGGCCACCACCAACAATGGGATAGCCAGGCAGCCCAGTGGCCACAGTAGGGAGAACAACAACCATGCGGCTCCACGTTACCGGAGACATACTGAGGCCTCAGGTGGCAGCAGGGCCAGAGGAGCGCCACAGCGCAGGTCAATCGAGGAGCCAGAGGCAGAGCTGCACCAGGGGGCCCGGTCTCCTCCACAACTGCAAGCCCAGTGTCAGTCTCAGCCAATCCCGCGGCCTGCAGTGACACGTTACCGCCGACAAGGGGACAGCGAGGCCAGGCTAAGGGCGCAGCAGCAAAGACACAGGCAGAGACAGCAAAGGGAGGCTGAGAGAACCCAGCTACAACAACAACCTCTGCCGACCGCACTGCCTGTCCACCCTCCACGACAGGGACGAGAGGAGCCAGAAGAGGATGAGGGCGAGAGGGATAGTGAGGGGGACGACTCTGCGTTAGCCCGTTCGGCCAGCACAGAGAGCGCCTTCCATGCGCACTTGGACCGTGCGGAAGGTGATGCGGTCATGACCGCAGACGCTGAGGCGGAGGACGAGGGCGGTACCTATGAGGTGACTCTTCGCCCCGAGGCGGAGGGATACACGGAGAGTGCCGAGTCGGAGCAGCAGTATCCACAACCCCGCCCCAACCTGAACCTCAACTACCCACCTCAGCCTCCACCCTTACCCCGAGGACCTCTGCCGGACATTGGGAGGCCCCCCAATCAGGAGGAGGCAGAGGAGACCCTAAACCCAGGAGGTGGTTACTCTAACTATGTTTATAGCCAGCCTCTGTATCATCGTGGGGGAGGGGCCAGAGTGCGGGACAGCAGCGTGGAGCAAGGGGCGGAGCCCGAAGACGAGTCATACTCCGAAGCCTACGACTACACCCTGACGGAACACGTGTATGAGGAGATTGGTGTTGCCTCCGTTGAGGGGGCAGAGCCTACCGACGCCAACAAGAACCTCCAGCAGAGGAAGGCTGGGTTCCGTCTTTTCGAGGGGCGGGATGGGGGAGGGGACTACCGGCAGCAGGAGGCGGTGGGATCAAGGCTGCACCACTATGACGAGCGCTCAGACGGCGAGTCGGACAGCCCGGAAAAGGAGGCCGAGTTTGCGCCGTACCCACGCCTGGACAGTTGTGACCAAGATGGCGAAGAGGACATCGACATGATTGTAGCTGAGGTTAGGGAGAGCCTCAGCTCTCAGAGCCTGGAGAGTGCAACCACTGGGCTGGGGGAGGGTGAAGAAACGGTGACGGATGGTGGAGAGGAGGAGGAGGAGGAGCTGTCCAACCGCCACAAGGGAGAGATGAAAATAGAGGGGGACGAGAGAAGAGGAGGGAACATTCCTGCGCCAGGAGACATTCCATCCGAGGCGGTTCGTAACAGCCGGGAGAAGAGAGATGCCATCTCCCTGGCCATTAAGGATATTAAGGAGGCCATTGAGGAGGTGAAGACCAGGACGGTGAGGTCTCCATACACCCCCGACGAGCCTAAAGAACCCATCTGGGTGATGAGACAGGACCTAAGCCCCACCGCCGAGTGTTGTGACCTGCAGCCCTCACTAGGGGGCGATGTAAGTGCTGGTTTTGTTTATCTCATTGCTGTGTGTATGTGTGTGTGTGTGTGTGTGTGTGTGTGTGTGTGTGTGTGTCTGTGGAAGGGTTCAATGACTCCTCCAAAACATTAGGTAAGAAATACTAATTTGAAAGTGTTTTACAAAGAACAGTGGAATATTCACAGAACAGGATTGCGGAGGGATAAGTATTAATTTTGGCACCCTTTTTTTGATTTAGTTTAGTCTTAGTCATTTTGACTAAAATTATTATCATTTGAATAATTATTTAGTCTAGTTATTGTCAAAATGATAAACACAGTTAGACATTTTGGTCAATAAAATGCACTTATGTTTTGATCACATTTTAGTCAAATCAAAAGTATTTCGCCATTAACCTATAGTAAACATTCTGACTTACATGTTCACAAACATACATAGCCTTGCTCTACCAACACATTTTTATGCATAAAAATTATTGAATGATCCTCTTCTCAAATTAGTGTAAGAACACATTAATCTGCAGCAGATAATGAGCAAGGACTAATGCATAAACACTCACTGACTGTGTGAGATGAAATTTATTTTTAACAACTCTAAATCACTTGAAACAACTAAAATACTGTGTATTTGTCCAATGAAATCTGTTACGACAGTGTTTACTGGTAATCAGAAGAAAAAAATCTAAATTGTGGGAATTTAACAACTCACAACATATTGTAGCTAGCTAGCATCATTACTAATCTTGTAGTTGGGCTATACACTTTTGTTTATTAGGCATTGCATATACTTTATTTCATACTGCTAAGTGTCAACATAATAATGCGAGTTACACACCATATCAAATAAGGCTGATATCATACCAGAATGTTTAGCTTACAATGTGGATATAGCCAACTATTATTTGTTAACATTTTCATCGCAGCATTGTGCACTGTATAGACATGAGTGAAATCTCCAAAATGTAATAGCAAGTAGGACATGCATACTGCACATGCATTATTGGTTGAGCAGTTTAATTGAATGGAAATATCAGTTTGAAATGTAAAAACAAGGGGAGAACAGAAGATTCAAAAACGTTTAGAGAGTTGACAAATTTGGGTATACCCCCTTCTCCGGGCACCCCACCATGGTCTTTACCTGTGCATATACAGTATATTGGGATGATGCGCCTTCAGATGAGTTTTGATGTTCGTAGTATTTTTCCCCATCAACTTGTGGTTGCAAATGCCAGACATTCCAACTCTCCCGAAGTTCCGGGAGTCTCCCGCATTTTAATAGCGGATGGTGAAGTACATACTGTTTAGCATATAGTATGCTAGTATGCCAATATTTAGGACTGATTGGGAGGTCATAAAATTGCATCTTGCGCAATAACATCATGTCAGTTTGAACAGTTGAGCTGAACCTCAAATCGCATACTTCTTGCTAAATTGACTAACCTGAAATGTCTACCATCCTGGCAACAAATGAAGCTGTCGACGTGATATGAAAAGTATCTCCAAATGTCTGCCCTTTTTTTCTACCTGGAATTTGTACCAGGACAGTAGCCACAGTGAACCCAGTCAATACGTTGCCGCCAGACTAGAGAAGCATCAGGGAGGTGACTATTGAATGATCTGGCCATGACATTTCTTTTCCATCAATAATAGCATTGCCACATTGGAATGAGAAAAGCAAACAAATTCTACTAATGCCCATGCATGCTTTTGATTGGAAAAAACTAAAACCCTGACAAGCTCTCTTTCCAAAATTCTCCTATCCTATTATGGTAGTTATATCAGACTTTTGTCTTGTCTTGTTTTTGTCAACCAAAATGAAGAAAGAAAATTGTTTAGTTATTGTTTATTCTGGGTCTATTTAGTCAATTATCACCTTGTCAGGTGCCACTGAAAAATAAGTATTTAAGGAACATTTTGGTCACTGTTTGTGTTGACGAAATTAACTCTGGGAGAGATACATTAGGTATGGAATGCCATTTTGATCACCAGTTTGATGAGCCTCTTGGGAGGAAACATACAGTGGATATAAAAAGTCTACACACCCCTTTTAAAATGCCAGGTTTCTGTAATGTAAAAGAATGAGACAAAGATAAATCATGTCAGAACATTTTCCACTTTTAATGTGACCTATAATGTGAACAATTCAATTGAAAAACAAACTGAAATCTTCGAGGGGGAAAAATGAAAAATAAAAACCTTACAATAACCTGGTTGCATAAGTGTGCACACCCTCTTACAACTGGGGATGTGGCTGTGTTCAGAATTAACCAATCACATTCAAACTCATGTTAAATAGAAGTAATTACACACCTGCCATCATTTAAAGTGACTCTGATTAATCACAAATAAAGTTCAGCTGTTCTTAGTTGCATCTCAGAGCAAAAGCCATGGTCCGCAGAGAGCTTCCAAAGCATCAGAGGGATCTCATTGTTGAAAGATATTAGTCAGGAGAAGGGTACAAAAGAATTTCCAAAGCATTAGATATACTTTGGAACACAGTGAAGACAGTCATCTTCAACTGGAGAAAATATGGCACAAAAGAGACATTACCAAGAACTGGACGTCCCTCCAAAATTGATGAAAAGACGAGAAGAAAACTGGTCAGGGAGGCTTCCAAGAGGCCTACAGCAACATTAAAGGAACAGCAGGAATTTCTGGCAAGTACTGGCTGTGTGCTACATATGACAACAATCTCCCGTATTCTTCATGTGCATGGGCTATGGGGTAGGGTGGCAAGATGGAAGCCTTTTCTTACAAAGAAAAACATCCAAGCCCGGCTGAAGTTTGCAAAAACAAATATCAAGTCTCCCAAAAGCACGTGGGAAAACGTCTTATGGTCTGATGAAACCAAGGTTGAACTTTTTGGCCATAATTCCAAAAGGTATGTTTGGCGCAAAAACAACACTGCACATCAGCCAAAGAACACCATACCCACAGTGAAGCATGGTGGTGGCAGCATCATGCTTTGGGGCTGTTTTTCTTCTGCTGGAACCGGGGCCTTAGTCAGGGTGGAGGGAATTATGAACAGTTCCAAATACCAGGCAATTTTGGCACAAAACCTTCAGGCGTCCGTTAGAAAGCTGAAGATGAAGAGGAAGTTCACCTTT